>PVIU01005360.1:0-114841 GCA_004026605.1 Ondatra zibethicus | reverse complement strand
GGGAGAGGAGGGGAGAGGAGAGCGGAGAGGAGGGGAGGGGAGGGAAGAGGAGAGGAGGCGAGGCGAGGCAAGGCGAGGAGAGGAGAGGAGAGGAGAGGAGAGGCGAAGCGAGGCGAGGCGAGGAAAGATTGGAACCAGGGAATGAAGGGCCTTGAAGGCCATGCCAAGGGGCCAAGGGTTGGTTCTTCCAACAGAAAGCAAGGATAAGAATAGAAAGAAGCTGGGGGCTGGAGAAATGGCTCAGCGGTTAAGAGCACTGATTGCTCTTCTAGAGGACCTGGGTTCAATTCCCAGCACCCACATGGCAGCTCACAAATATCTGTAACTCCAGTTCTAGGGGACCTGATACCCTTGCACAGACATACACACAGGCAAAACCCAATGCACAAAAAAATTAAAAAGAAATAAATTATTTAAAAAAAATAAAGCATAGAAAGTAGGACAAAGCTCTGGGGTTAAATAAACAGTACCTAGGTACTCCTGGGGCTACGAGGGGGTGGGGAAGGAGCTGGGCTTGCGACCTCAAAGCACTCTGCTAACTGAAATAATCCAGAGCCATTGCTAATAGTTACAGAGTGAGTGCGGAGCACAGGGAGATCTTCCCTCCAAGCGTGCTAGGACTGCGATGGATGAACTGCTCAGCTGTGTGCATGACACTCAAAACCTTCCGACAGAAACGAGGGGAAACCGGGCTCAACATGCAGACCTGGGCGGAGCCCTTGCAGTGGGTGCTGAACCTCTGTGTCTCGATTTCATGGTGTGTGAAATGGAGTCAGCGATAGCGTGTCTTCATGAGGCTAGCGACGGCAAGAGAAGACAGACAGGCCGGACTGAGAATGGCTTGCTGAATCAGCACACAGTTCTCAGAAACGTTCCAAATGGTAGTGTTCCCGATTCTCAAATTCCGATGCTGCCCCGGGAGCCTAAATGCTACAGCGCTGCTTAAGTGACCTTTCCTCAAGGCACTTTGTTATGGGAGGCTAAATGATCTGTGGATGGACAGTGATAAGAAGCCAGAGGCTAGACAGTGAGAACACCTACAACTGATACAGTGTCCACACCGGAGACACCTGCCCCTCAGAGCCACATCACGAGGAGTTGTGTTGTAGAGGGTAGCTCTGGGTGTCAAAATTAGGCAAAGAAGGTGAGGGACAAAGAGCTAAGCAGTGACATTTCTACCTAGTCAGGAAGGTGAGCAGGGATGGACAAAGAGCTGAAAAGGGGAACACTATGTATGTTCACCTTTGAAAAAGAACATTTAATTTATTTTATATGTATGTAGCTAAGTGTATGTCTGTGAGCCACACAGGTGCAGTACCCACAGAAACCAGAAGAGGGCGTCAGATCCCCTGAGACTGAAGTTACAGGAGGTTGTGAGCTGCCTGATGTGGGTGCTGGGAACCAAACCGGGGTCCTCTGTAAGAGCAGCAAGTCTTCATCACTGCTGAGCCATCTGTCTATTCCCACGTTTGCTCAATTTTAAGCAGAGGACCCTTTCAACCATGTTTTGTTAAAGAATTTACAAAATGGCTAACTTTCATCAATTCAGGATGAAATCTGTTTAGCCTTCGTTTCCCAAATTTCCTGTGTGATGCTAATGATTTAACTATCTCTGTATCATATTCGGACCAATTTCAGTAACCTGTAATTTGGGCGAACCAAAGATTGAATCTCAAAGGGCAGTTCAGGGCAAGAGCCAAACATACGATGATATAAGAGAGACCAATAAGAGGACCTGGGCCAGTTACAAAGGATGAGCAAAGTGTCTAAAACCCACATATTTAACTCCGTTAAGTTCTTATTTCACACTGAACCGTACGAAAGAGGCACCACCATCTAAGGACCCACACTAAGTACCTTTCCAGGTCCCATGAACTCACAGAAACACCTCCCGGAGAATGGCTGTGGAGGCAGCTGACCAAACAGATCAATGGTGGATAGGGAGGTGGGAGAGCAGAGACTGGACCCATGTGACCAGCTGCCGCCTCTCCAGTTATTAAAGAACACAGGCGATCACCTCTATTAAAAAGTGAAGTAATCCCTCTTCCAGATCTCCGCATCAAATATCCTGCTGTGATGCCAATCATGTTTGGGATCTGCTGAGCTTTAGTGTAGTCTCCTCCTGGGGAAGGTCCTTTTTAGGTCTGAGCTAAGCAGGACTCCTAGAGCTCCTGGAGGGAAGACAAGAAGACCCAGTCCTATAGAGTTCTGGGGATAGGATAATACCACCTGGCCTCACATTTGCGTCGTTTGCGTCCAGATGGCCCCTGCCCAGCTCCTGCATATGCAAACTCATGATCTGAAAGCATAGTAAGTTCTAGACTCCACTCTATTTTAAAGGGACATGGAGAGGTCATGTCATTCTTGATAAACAGTCCCTTCTTCCAGTATAATATAAACTCCTTATTTGTGTAAGTGGATAAGCTATGGGTATATGCTCCTGTGTACGCAGGTACACAGGTGTGGAGGAGTGCGCATGTGCACACGTGGAAGCCAGAGGTCAACTTTGGGTGTTGTTCCTCGGGAGCTGTCTGCTATGTTTTCTGATACAAGGTCTCTCACTAGGACCTGGAGCTCACCGAGGAAGACTGAGATGGCAGGGAAGCCAAGAGGGGGAATCTATCTGCCTCTACCTCCCCAGTGAAGACAACTGAGAAAACCTCCACAGACTACACACTGACTCTTCTTCCTTGATGGTCTCATCAAAAGAAGACTTACCATAGCTCACAGACCAGCATCCTACCGACAATAAGATAACATGCAAGCGACATCAGAGCTACCCTTCTGAGGCATGCTCTCCACACAAGGTAATTATTAAGTATTTACCAGTTAATTCACCCATTTGCTCACTCAACAAATATTTGGCATGTCCCTACTACACACCAGCCATGACATGAAAGCCTCAAAATACAAAATGACAGGATCCTAGTGTCTCCTTGGCCATCAAGGCTAGGGCACCCACTCCTCAGGGAGGGGGAGGGGGAGTGAGTCAACGTGTAACACCCCTGGAAATAAATAAGCAGTATCATTTTTCTACTCATGGTTTATCTTCAACATGAAATTTATGTAGAAAAGAATGAGACTGCCCTTTAAAAGAAAAAAAAATTCAGCAGATCAAAAGCGTCATTAATCAATGTCTCTTTTAAATTAAAAGGTTCGCAAAAAGGTGGGCACGGAACCAACGTGGGAAACAAATCACTCCCCTTGCTGAGTGAGGGTCAGAGTCTAAATGGGAGAGTCTCTGTGTTTACCCAGCTCATCTCCTGCGTAATGGATTTGGAGAAGAGATTTCCGCTGGGGCTCTCTGCTAATTTGAGGCTTGCCTTTTGCTTTCTGAAAATGACACTTGGATGGTTACTCCAGTACAGGACTGGTTGCAGAAATAAACCTCATGCATGTTTTCTCAGTAATATGCTTCTTTCCTGACCTAACCCAGCACATCCTGAGCCTGCTTCTTGGAGTGGCTGTAAGACAGCATTTGCAAAATGACAAATCTTGGCAAACAGTTGCAAAAGATGTATGACAAACTAGAGAAAGGACTTCTCCTACAGGGGGTAAAGGAGAACTGGGGACCCTCAAAAGGGACTCAGTTAAAATCAGGAGCACTTTAGGCTGCTGTAAGTTGTTGAATGCACACATGGAGGCATGAGCTCGGATCCCCAAAACTCATGTGAAAAGGGGTGTGTGATCGTGTACGCCTATAATCTCAGTGCTGGGGATGGGAAGCAAGCTTCAGTATCCCTGAAGCATACTGGCACGCAAGTCGTGTAACCAAATCAGTGAGTTACATTAGGACCCTGACTCAAAAAATAGGTGGCGGTTAGGAAAGATGCACAGCAGCAGCATCTGACTTGCACATAGACTTGCACACACACACCTAGGACAACAACCACCTCTATTCCTCCCACACACCACATCCACATTAACATGCATACACACACACACACCATACATATACATGTACACATACTACCAACACAAACATGTATACACATACCCACACCATCATTAATAATGCACATATACCCACCTCATGTTAATATACACACATACAACACAATATCCCCCCACACACACTAGCATGGACATACATGCCTCCAACACATAGGGAGTATCTCAGTCAAGAGTGTCTCAACCAGTCTTTCCTCCTATCTGTTCTGCAGACCACTCCCCTCTGCAGACCACTGTAAGCTGAGAAGCACAGTGTTTGATGCCACAATCTCTCCAGAGACATGGCACCACCTTTGCCAGCCAGCATCCCTGTCCAGTATATCAACCCAGGGATTTACATATGCTTAAAAATAAAAACAGAATAATAAAACAGCTTGCAAAACTGGATGGCTGGCAGTTTCAATGGCTGCTAGGAGGATCCAGCATAGCATTGTGAGATTGGTTCCCAATATTCTACTGTTGTGTACCTCAAACTTTGGGCTGGGGTTCATTGGTAAATGCTCAAAATCTTATAGAGTACATGTGTCGACGGAGAAAATGCTTCCAGTGTTCCCTCACAGTTGGGTTAGCACAGAGCATCCATGCATATGCCTCCCCCTGCCCCTACTCTGAATAAACACATATCTATTAGAAAGATCAAGTGGAAATGAAACCATCATTGGAACAGTCCTAGGCTAGAGGAGAACAAGCCATGTACCACTGGGTGAGCATTTACCTCTTGCTGGATGCTGACAGAGGCAAAGGGCCCTGCACCTTCCTAAACCCTGCTTTCCTTGCCTCTCTTGGCTCCACAAAGCAAATGCTACTTATTTCCGTAGTAAAGGTGAGAAATACAAGGCCAAGGTCATGAGACCAGTGCTCACAAGTGAAAGTGAATATACAAAAGTCGCTTACACAGTGACACTCTTGCTGGGTGCTTTATCAACAAGGCTTTGTTGACAGAAGACCACTGAGTTGAGTGGGGAATTCCAAACTCCCACTCACCCCAGAGAGCTCCACGAAAGCCTTGGCAGTGCCAGGCTTGGTCACCAGAAGCATCCCTGCTTTGGCTAAGGAAATATAGACAGATATTGATGAGAAGGGCACACTTGACAATGTGGAAGAAAAATCTAGCAAAGTCTATTTTGTTTAAAGGATGAGGTAAAATCTGGAGAAAAGCCCTGTTGTCCTCAGTTTACCAAACTGGAAGATACCTGTGACATCCTTTTTGTTTTTTGGGTTGTTTTGTTTTGTTTTGTTTTTCAAGACAGTTTCTCTGTAGTTTTGGCGCCTGTCCTGGAACTCACTCTGTAGACCAGGCTGGTCTCGAACTCACAGAGATCCGCTGTCTCTGCCTCCTGAGTGCTTGGATTAAAGGCGTGCGCCACCACCACCCAGCTCACCTGTGACATCTTGACAGACAAGGGCCACTTTGAGACCATGAGAACAAAAGTCACAAACTAAAGGTGGTAGGTGGAAAACGTGTCTGAAGAGGACAAACATGTCCTAGCCGCCAACAGCAGAAACTAAGGGACGATTCCACCTCAGGTAGCTCTGTGGACAGTGAGGTTAGCTTCCTTACAGGAGCAGTGGCAAGGGAGAGGTGGCTAGACACCAGAGGGAAACATCTTTGTCTTTTCCTGCAGCTGTTAACGGCCTATAAATCTCCAGGGAGGGATGGGGGTGAAGGCTCCTCATGAGCCCTTCCTCACAACAACCATTAACTGTCTATAAAACCTTGGGGAGGGGAGGGACCTTAAGATCCCCACCCCACCCCCACCCCCCGAGCAACCTTTAACTGTCTATAAAACCTTGGGAAGAGGCAAGGCTTCATGAGCCCCTCCCGTCCCTAGAACCGAAAAAAATGAATGTGCCCAGTCTTGTGCAAGTCTCCTGTGGGCAATCACAGAAACTGACAGTTTAGGAGAGCCTACTTGCCATGCCAGCCTGGAGGACAGCGTTCCAGAACCCCCCCTTCCATATGGTTAAAGCCATGAAAGAGGAAGACCAGGAGCCAAATCTGGAGCCCATTTTCAAGACTCGCATCAAAACACAACCATGCTATGTATGTTACCATAGTCTGTGGTTGTTTGTGTGCCCCCAAAGCACAGCTGGGCAACTGAAACAGGGGCTATATTCAGCCTATGATGCCCGAAATAGTCACTGTTAGCCTCTTCTTACTGCCCTAAGCAAAATAAAACAAAAATTTCCGTTCTCTGGATTAAATCAGCATAGTCAGGTTTTTGATCAATGAGGACAAATTCCATCCTAACTGAAACAAAGCCGTTCATGGAAACTATCCTATAAGCAAAGAACAAAGGGGTGAAGAAGACAGTTCAGTTGCTATAGGGCTGGCCTTCCAAGTATAAGGGCCTGAGTTGGATGGTCAGAACTCCTATACAATAGCCAAGCCTAGCGATGCACGCTTGGAATCCCAGCACTTGGGAGGCAGAGACCAGCAGATCCTCCGGACTCACTCAACAGTCTCCTGGCCTAATCAGAGAACCCTTAAACCAGCAAGAAATGGGCAGGTGGCACCTGGTGTCCTCCACAGGCACACGTGACCACGTGCATGGGCGCAAAGCACACACACAACTGAAAACACATAAGAACTGCACAAAAGAGGAAAAGTATTCAGTTCTTTCTCCCAGTCAGTGTAAGTAGTAAATACTAACATCAAATTCTGTGTGCGCAGATATCCTGGAATGTGTTGAATGACATTCAGGAGTGGCTACAGAACCGGGCCTTTGAGGAACTTAGAAACTTTGTGGATAGTAACACAAGAACGGAGACGCTTCAAAAAATAATCAGCCAGATGGTAAGGACTAGAGGAAAGTGCAAACTACACTGCACACACACAACCAGGGACCGAATCCAGTCCGGAAGCGTGTGAGACATCATCTCTGAAAACGCAGTGCTCACTTGTCCCCTCACAGAAAGCCTCTCCCACTGCCCAGCTTCCCAACTTTATCATACAGAAGCTACTCCTGGGTGCAGATGGAGTCATCGCACAGGGCCACTGCCAATCTATCACATAAAAGTGCCTGATGATACTGGTTCAGACATCGAGTGCCCTCCAGCCCCTGCAGAAACCCATGTGCTGGGAGGCTGGTCCCCAACAGATGATGCTATATTGGATTGTTCTAGAAATTTTAGAAGCTACACATTAATTGGAGGAAGTAGACCACTAAAGGCAGGTCTGCAGGCATACCTTAGCCTCTTCCTGTCTCCTTCTGCTTCCTCTCCACTCAGAGGCTCAGAAACTCCTGTGCCATGCACACCTACCGCCATGGTGCTCTGGCCAAGCACATGAAGCCAAATAAGTATGAGCCACATTCCTGGAAAACATGAGCCCAAATAGGCTTTTCCTCTCAGGGACTTTGGCCATAGTAATCAGAGAGCTAAGTAACCAGAAGAATCTTGTTTGGTGAATTCAACATTTCCATATGAATTCAATTTATAAGTCTAGGGAGTTCTAGACAGGGAGGCGTTTGTACATCTATAAGCAAAGGGGAGTAAAATTCTTAGTCATTTTACATTGGGACCACAAGATCAGGCCCCTGCCCCCAATACTTACCTCCTTATCATGGATACTTAACATCTGGAGACTTGCCTTGGACTAAAAAGCTAAGCAAAGACGATATTTTTTTCAAAACACATCAATTCCCAGGGCCCATGAAGTATTTATGGTAAACTGCCAAAAAAAATGTAAAATTCCTAATTCCAAAGCTCAGTCAAACGAGGATGAGAAATGCAAGACCCAGAAAAGGCTTGACATTGGGCCTGGAGAGCCGGGGAGCCACGTGTGCAAATCTGAAGCAGCGGAGCTCCAGTCATAGGGTGTGCTGGGGATCGGACTCCATTCCCTAATTGCCTTGGCAGCTGTCCCTCATCCTGCTTGGGCTTGCAGGCTGCACACTCTACTGACGGGACAGGGATGGTCTCTTCACTCCTGTCAAAGCTATCAGCTCTGGATTTCAAAGCACCAAGCTGCCGATTCAGTAGTTATCTCTCTGTGGTACAGGGGAGGGAGGGCTACAGAACCGTATGATTGATAACTGTATTTTATTCGGGACTCCGAGGACTATAGAAAAACAAGCCTACCATTTGTGCAGTACTCACTGTGAGCGATGCTCTGTTCTATTGATTTTATATCCACTGCTGAATTTCATTCCCACAGTAACCTTCTTTAAATGGCTATGATGCCCCTATTTTCCAGATGAAGAAGAAGGGTCCCAAGGCAGGTTGCTTGCACAAGATCACAGAATTAGATAAATGCCAAGCCAAATGCAAAGTCAGATCATCAGATTTAGGCATGAGATGTGGGGACTGGGGGTGTTCCTGTCATCCAAGTTGGCCTTGAACTTGAAATTCTCCTACCTCAGGCCTCCAAGTGCTATTCCAACTGGGTGCCACGATACCTGGTGCAGGTCATTAGGTTCTAAATGGCACTCTCACACATCCCAAAGCTTCCCATTTAAGCCTCATAGCTAGCCTTCCGACCTGTGAAATGGAAGCTCCAGGCATGTGACAGGGACTGATGAAGGAAGCAGCAATAAGAAATGAATCCTCCCTCCTTTTCTACAATCCCAAGAAACTTCTCCTCTCCTTCCCTGCAGTCTACCCGCAGCACTGACTGAAAGCAAAACTGTCAGTTTTCTGAACACTGAGTGCTGAGCCAGGCCTTGCCACAATGAGCTGATGAGCAGAGGCAGGAGCTGGAGCACAGGCTATCAGCAGTGTGATCGTTCTGACCTCCTGATGTTAAAGAAGGCAGAACAGAAAAATACAGAATGGTGCTGAGTTCCAAAGTCTCCATCATAAACCCTGAGGCAAATATATGGCCAGAGAGGAAAAACCTACTTCTATTACGTCTTGGATCCAGAGAGAGAGAGAGAGAGAGAGAGAGAGAGAGAGAGAGGAGAGAGAGAGGGGAGAGGGGAAAGGGGAGAAAAGGGAGAGGGGTGAGAGAGAGGGGGGAGAGGGGGGAGAGAGAGAAGAGAGAGGAGAGAGTGCACCAGACTGTAAGGGAAGTCAGGAGGAGACAAAGCTATCTAGCTGGCTGGACACATTCTGCTGCCCTCACCCATAAAGAGACACAATGGAAAACATGAGACACAGTGGCAGTCAAAAATAGGCTCAGGCTTCCCAGGCCAGCTACAGATCCAGGAGTCTTTGCGCTTGCAAACGATGTGATGTACCGTACAGTGCCTGGGCACCCGAGAGCTGGAGCACCCAGAAGAATGAGAGCTTAGGGCACGGCGGGAAGCGCCAGAAGACACCTTTCATTAGAACTGGTGTGTGTGCTGGGGGCAACAACCAAGGTGCCAAGTTTGGCATCAAAAGGAAGGAGTGCATTTCCCAGGTTTCCTAGGAAACAGAGGAGGTCCCAGAAGTTAAGAGCAACCCAAAGTGCAAAAGGTCATGGAGAGCAAAAAAGAATTGGTACCTGAGGCACAGAGTTCAAGGGCAGTGCTCACTCCTGGGTCCCAACATCTGGTATGTTCATGTTTCACACAAGGGGCATGTGCTGGTTGTGAAGTCCAAGTAAGAGACAAATCAGAAAGCCAGAAGGGAAGAAAGATAGGATGACAGAAGGTGCCTGGAAATGTGGCAGCCTCGGGGTGGGGGTGGGGATGGGAAGGTGGGGGCAAAAAACCTGCTAACCTGTAACTCGTGGTAGTGGAAGTTCTGAGATCATGTCACAATTTTGGGCTGTCAGTGCCCTTTCCAGATCAGATTTAACCTGCACTTGCAGGTACACAATGGCAGGATTAAACCAAATTCTCCACCACAGAATTGGCAAGTGAAGATCTATTGCTAGGACTCCCAACCATGAATGCATTGGGAGCAATGGTAATGTAGGGGTAGAAAGACAGCTCCATCTGGAAAGAGTTTGCCTTCCAATGCACACACCCTGACATCCACTGAGGAACCCCCACATAAAAGCAGCCTTAATAGTGTGCATTCGAAAGCCCAGGGCTGAGGAGGCAGGGACAGGTGGTTGCCTGGGACCTTGGCCAGGCCAGCATAGCTCAAAGGTGAGCCTGAGGGCAGAGCCAGAAGCTGCATCAAAAGCAATGTGGTTGACAACTGAGGCACGACATCCAAGGTTGATTTTTGACCTCCAGACAGGCACACACATACATGTATACCAACTGGCATACACGTGAACACACACATATACATACACAAAAGGACAGTGAGTCACGTTATTATACTACACTGTATGTTGGGGGGAGTATGAAAACATTAACCTACTTCGATTAAATGCCAAGAAAGTGGCTTAAATTTTACAAATCAGTTTTGTTTTTAAATTATACACTTATGTGTCCCAAGTCTGGAGGAACCAGAAATGATCCAGTTTGCCTGACTTCTGAGTGGTCTTCTTTTCATTAATGGGTGTCCGGGGGGGGGGGGAATGATTTCATAATAGAGGAAGGTATAGTTGATTCAGATGGAAGAGCATGCAAACAAAACAGGAAATAAAAACTCAAGAAGAAAGAATTCAAGAGTCTGAGAGCTGGTGAAGCCCCAGAGGCTACAAAAGGAGAATGAGCAGCGTGTGGCGTCCGAGCACCTCACTGTGTCTCCATCTGCGGCTGTGGAAAATGCAAGCGGCAGGCAGGCAGGAACCACTCTGCTGATGTGGAGGGCTAAAGAACCGCTGGACCAGGAAGGAAGAGGTCCTGTAGTGAAAAGTCAGAGACACAATTTGGGAAAGATACTGGGAAAGGGAAGGGTCGCAGTTCAGCAAAATCATATAAAGTATAAGGGGCTGAACCAGGCAAATGTTAACCACTTCTGGTAGGCAGAGCTCCGTTAAAACTGTCCCTGTGTTGATGGTTTTTAAATGATTTCAGCTTTGAAACTGTTCTTAGCTAGACGAAAGAGACAGAAACTAATTATCAATGTCAGGTGCGGCCACATGGTGAAGACTGAGCCCCAGTGTTCCAAGGGGCCTGAGATATGGCATATGTGATTCCAGAGCTCCCAAGGGAGACTGCCCGACTCAGAGGAGCGGGAACAAAGGGCCAGGGGTATAACGAAGAAATCCTCAAAGCACGAGGCGCTCGGGGCCTGAGTGGAGATGGTGAGCGGAAACAATCTAACATCAATGAGGAGAACAAGTTACCAGGCAACAACCAACAGGATTTTGTGGAGACAAGTCACATCTGCCTCTTCAACCAAGTGACAGAGCAGGTAGATAAAGGGGAAATGAGAGAGGTAATCTTATAGACTTCTGTCAGTTCCTCGATTCTGTCCCTCACGACCTTCTCGTTACAGGACCAGGAAAATGCAAGGAGGCATACCACACCCAACGGGTGGTTATCGCTGCTGTCCTGTCAGCCCTGAGCAAGTGATGCTCCACAGCGGCCACCTCCACCCGGATTATTGAATATTTCTATCAGGAAGAGCACTGCGCTTCCTGTACTGGGTAAGCCAGCCTGCAATCAAGCCCAGGGTCTCACTATCACGGGCCTATATCACTGCCTTTCCCATCCACCAATGTGTAGCCTCACATTTCACCTCTGAGGGATGAAGACAAAAATCTAGGACAGTAACCAGAGACAGAGGGACGGAAACTCATCCGTGGCCACCTCTCCCAGAACACCTCCCACCCGCCACCCCCACCCCCGGCTCACAGAGACTCAGTTTTTTCTCTTCATCACATATAGAGAGCGCTCACAAAACTTCTAGGAAGACAGCAGGAGCTGATTCCAGGAAACCTCAAATGCTGCATACTCAGCTCTGGGGATGCTAGGAGACGCTCAGCCGAAAGCCAGTTCACGGACAGGTCTGTGGAGGTAGAAAGCATCTCCGAAAGACAGCTCCAAGGCTTTTAGAGACCTGGTTCAGAACGTCAGCTTGGAGACTCCATTTCTGAAAAAACAGGTGACCCCGATGGGAAACTGCCAGGAAACAAACAAATGACTACTCAGGTACCCAGGAAAGCAATGGCAAGATTGCTGAACTAGGCAGGGGGCAGAAAGAAAGGCAAAACTTACCGACTATTCATTTAGAGCGGAATTAGCAATAAAATTCCACCATAAAAAAGGATTTTCAAAATGTGAGGTCCAAGAACATAGCCACTTTGCTTCATACCCAGAAGCCTCGCTGACGGGGTTTTATGACCCACCCCAACAGTGCGTTTCTCACCATAAACAAATTTCATCCCAGCATTAGAACTAAACAATATTCATTAAGAATCCCTCCAAAGTGCAACATGTAAGTAAATCAAACCTTTGATGCTCTATTTTGCAAATTTCATGGGCCACTAGGGATAATTAAAAGGGCAATTATATGAAGTTGGTGCAGTTTTGAGAAACAAATGACATTTTCTGCTTTAAAGCAGTTGATAATTTGATATTTTGCTATTAGGGCCATCATGTGTACTTTTATAGACAGCCAGCCAAATAAACAACAAATGTTCCTTAACAACCTCTAATGACTGCTTTTGCCCACTAAGATCACTCACCAATCCAGTCCATAAATCATACACTAAAAGATTAAGGTAAAGATAATGAAAAAGTATTAGAAGCCATTAAGCTAAAGGAGAGGGAAAATAAGGGTGGGGGGAAAAGGCTAAAAGCATAGATTTCTTCTGTGCTTTTTGCAAAAACACCTAGCGCAGTCTGAGCTCGGAGTGTCGGAGTGGGCTCAGTTCTGTCGCTGTGTTTAACCACCGCTCCGAAGCCGGCAAAGTACATTACAGCTCATGAAAAATACGGCGCCAAAACTGCTAGTGGCAGAAGCATTTAACTTCGTTGTTAGCAGCCTCCCCCGAGTGGCACTTTTTCACCAGCAAGTTGTTTATTATGTGCAGTGCCAGGCAAAACTGATTAAATGGGGCTCTTAAGAATCAAAGCGTTATAAATTCATGGAAATACAGAGAGCAATAAATTCTGTGGAATTAAAAGCTTACTAGTGCTATTAGCATTTCAGGGTGTTTGAATTGTTAATATTGATGCGCAAAACTGATGTGCCTCTAAGACAAGGCAGACCACAGCGCCACGTGTGAGATAGCAAAAAAAATATTCTCTTTTAAAATCATTGTCACTGGGGCTCGGCAGTTGTGAAAGCCACCAGACTGGAAAAGGGGGGGGGGTGTCTAATTGCCTTCAAAATTCTCATTTGCCCTAAAAAGCCAATCCCACCACAGAAGAGAGAAGGTACCAAATAAAGATTTATACCCAAGAGGACAACAGAACAAACATGAAAAGTATCACGCTAAAGGTCTGTGCTTGCAATGCACAGAAATGCTGTAAGAGAGATGAGAGTTTTAGCCGGTGACTTTATCCAGGGAGCAAGACCAGTGAGTGATGCTCAGGGGGTTCTTGACTAACAACACACAGTGGGAATAATCTTCCATCACTTGGGGAAATGTGAGGAGGTGGGCGAGTTGGCGACGTGCCTGCCACATTTTCCTGGCTTGTCATGTTTCATTTAGGTCTCTTGCTGAAGTAGGTAAGGTATTCTTCTAAAGTGATGGGGGGAGGTAAAAAAAAAAGTCAATTATTATGCCATTAGGCAAGTTATACCCCATCTCCCCCAAGTGCAAGCTCTGAAGCTGTAATTCTGCTGTGCCCGCCTATTTAAATGCCTCTTTTCAACAGAAGCATGTCTTGGAATCTTGGCTGGGTAAATATGGATGCTGTGGGAACAGGACAGGAAGAAGAAGGAACAAATGCTTCTTAAAGAGTTCACCAAGCTAATTGAACTCTAGTTGAAAAAGATAATGCTTCCCACAAATTCTGGGTGACCCTTTGAAAAAACAAATTGAACAGAAAATGTATTCTAAGTCTGGAACTTCAGAAAAAGCAGACAGAGGGAGAAAAAATATCCTAAAGCTCTCAACCTAGACAGATATCAAAAACACCTCTTCATCCATCCCAGAGTTGGCCCAAAAGCACTATTTTTGAACATATCAAGGAGGCTCAATTCCTTTGATCAGAGAACCCCGCATGTAACAGAATCCACTGACCCATCACTGGTACATGTGGTTATCTCTGGGGCTACGCTCCACATGTGAATGTAACATTCTAGCCACTGAAGCTGTCTGTTGCTTCCCACAGAGTAACATAGCCTGGTCACGTACCACAAAAACAGACAGGAGACAAAGAGGACAAAGCTCACAGAGGAAACGCTTTCCCGGGTATGTGCTTATGACAGGCTCGGGCCCAAGGCATTGGTACAGCGGCAGCGCCTTCCAGCACGGATGAATTGTTTACAGAGCTCTGTCCCTGAGACAAGACCTACTGTGTGTGCGCTCCTGGCAGGAGAGAAGAACAGATGTAAAACATCCTTATTGGGCTCATAAAAGCTCAAGGTCTCCCAGAGAAATGATCAATTATAAGGTGCCTATCATGTGTTCTAAATTGGGAACTCAAAAGAGTCATAGAAGACAACTTCTCTGTCCACTGGGATTTTAGGATAACTTTAAGATGAGGCACCCTCAAAAAAAAAAAAAAACAACCTCTGAAAAGGGCAGCTGTATAACTCTATACAAACAGAATGAATGGGAGGGGGCAACAGCTAACCATATGAAAATGAACAGTAAAAGATAAGTAGATTGCTGGAGAAACTGTGCATAACAGTAAAAATAGAAAACTGTATGCAATTTTCTTTTGCCAGTGCTCTGTCTGTCTTAAGGTGAACCAACTTTACGCCCCACATGGGGCTTTGTACAGGGCCAGTTACAAGAATAGCAAGCAAAAACAGTGTGGTCCTTACCATAGTTTTGGGCCCTATCAACACAGTCAACTGTTCTTGAGACGAGACATATTTGAGAAAAAAATTATATTTGTCGTTAACATACATATGCTTTTTTCTGGTCATTATTCCCTAAAATTATAGTAGGACAGATGTTTGTACAGCCTTGCATTATAAAATATGTTCCTCAGTCTCTAGAGACAATTTCCAGCACATAGGGGGATTGTGTTGTAGGCTATATGTGTGCATGTTGGGATTTGTGCATGGGTAGGTGTGGGGGGGGCGGTGTCCCAGAATTAATCCCACATTGATACTAAAGGATGTTATACTGGGTGGGCACAATTAAGAGACAACAGCATCAGTTCAACAGAAGACATCTGTAAGCTTCCATGACTGTGTCCTGCAGTTGCAGGGCCCTTTCTCGATTCTTTTCATAAAAGCTGCAAGTCCATTTCTCTTCATAACCAGGAACTTCTCTCCCATTCTGACTGTGGTATTTATCACGGGGGGTCAAACTACCATGCCAGGAAGAGAAACACAGATACTCTCTGCTGCTGGTGGCTGCCTGGGGTGAAGAGCTCAGACCCTCCTTTGAAGGGTCACCTGATTGGGTTCCTATTTTCTGATTGGAGTTAAAAATCTTTGCATCTCACAAAAGTCTTCCCAATGTTTCTGCTGAAACCGTTAGGTATGATCCACTTCAGAAGGGCAAAGGTCTAGCTCAATTTCTGATCTGAAGACAAACATACAAGGGTCCTGCTCTTCCTGGGCTGGAGGACACAGCACATGTTAAAAGGGCAGGGCCTCACAGTGTGCCCAGTCATGCCTCCTCCCTTCCCAGCAGCACAGACGCTGGCCTCACAGCTATATCCGGACCCTCTTCCCTCTCCACCATCCAGTCCCTTTAAGTGCACAAAGGACACCTGTGGTCCTGGCACATACTCCTGATTGTGTGTGTCCCTTCAAGTGTCAGAACTGCATGAGGAATGATTTCTTGGATCCCAAAATATATTTGCAAGGAGATGCTGGGAAGGCGCAGGTACGGCTGGCAATCAAATGGTAATTTTCTTTCCACCTGCAACTGTCCTCCTTCATACGTGTCTGCTTCTGTGACAGTGTCATCTGACCCTAATACTACTGTAATGACATTTGACTGCAACCTGCAATACCAACCCAGGCACTCACCTTTCCTCAAGGCCACCTCAGCCATAAATCAAACTGCTTTCTTCCCCCTCTTAATCCCAGCACCCGTGTCAGGTACAAGAGTCTGGGATTGCTGTCTTCCAGCACAACAGAGGACCAATACTCTCCATCAGAGCCACCCTATCTGGCCCTCCATAAATACAGCCCTAAGCTGCCTCCATTATCTCCCAGGGAACAGAATGGCTGATGACAAGTCTGCCCTTGAAGACATCCCTTGTGCTGCTGTGGGAGGAACTGGTGCTACATAATAGGGCCTGGATGACAAAGGGCACACAGGAGGCCAGACAAAGACTGGGGAAGAGAGCCATGAGGCATGAGTAAGGGCCAAGTGAGTGGCAAAGGACTCAACTCCTCTGTTGTACTGTGCTGAGTCCAGTGATCACCTTGGAAGGTCTAGCCATGGTGGCGGCCACCATACAGGAAAGGAGGATGGCAGAGAAAAAGTCATTTGAAGGTGAGAAAAGAGAACAGGATTCAATTGCCTTCTTATTCTGTAATACGAGGGTGTACTTCTTATTCTGTAAAAGCTTTACTCTGCTCCTAAGGCACACACTAGGGAAGTCAGCCGCTTAGAGAAAAGTCTCGCCTCCACGGCACCTCCCATAGGCGTCTCTTGCTCAGTTTCTCAAGCAGAGCTGAGTCTTTGCTATATCTCCTTTGGGTCTAGTATTGCACAGGATAAAATATTTCCTGGTCAGTACCTTAGCTTTCTTTGCCAGCTTTGAACTCTGTAGGATATGCATCCTGGTATCTGAGATCTACGGAACACTGGATTAACGGATGCTATGGGTTTGCCAATGCCTATGCCATTGCAAACAGGGAAAAGGCGAGGAAGTGAAAAGCCAACCCTCTAGTAGGTCAGCCACTTCGCCAAGACCCTTTGTGAAGGCACTTAGAAGCACATGACCCAAGGACACGCCCAAAGAGCTAGAGCAGGAAGCTGTGTGTAACCTGCATCTCCACCCTCGGAATGCTTCACCAGCATGAAGGGGGTCTTCTCAAAAGTGGGTTGCCCCAGAAGACAGCAGAGAACTGTAAGGACTTAGGCTGAGTGGAGTCAGACCTACACTGGACTGTTTGTTAAATCATCACGGTGTCTTTTTGCTGAAGCCAGCATGGGCTGAGTCGTACAGGACAGCCGTGTAGCCCATCTTCATGATACACTGATGGAGATCACATAAGGAATTAGCATTACAGGAGGGAAGCCAGGCAGTCGGAGTCACGAGGCGGAGATCTGCGCTGAATGGGCTGTTTCTTATCAGTGGGTTCTGAAATCAATCAGCAATCTTATCTGATTTTCGCTTTTACTAAAAGCAAGAATTTAAAAAAGACATCACCAAAACCAGTATCTGATCAATTTCAGCAGAAAACGCTGCCCTCTTGGGTATTAACAGTTTGTTCTTAGATACACTGAAACTGCTTAAATGGGATTCTACTCCTGCCTCGAAGCTAAAATAGCCCAATACTCACCAACTTTCTGGGCCCAGATGACTACTGTTACCCATCTCCGTGTGTGTGTGTGTGTGTGTGTGTGTGTGTGTGTGTGTGTGTGTGTGTGTGTGTGTGTGTGTGTGTGTTTACGTGTACACATAGAGATATAGAGGTGTGTGCTTGGATGTATGTGGGTATGTATGCATGAAGGCTGGAAGTTATCCACAGGTGATGCCGCTGAGGAGCTGACCGCCCAGGGTGGTATGGTTTTTGTTTATCTTACTACTAGTGTGTTGGGGGAGTAAGGTGGGGAGAGCTCACTTTGGGGAGTCAGTTCTCTCCTACTTTTATGTGGGTTCTAGAAACTACTTTTGATCATCAGACTTCTACCTTGTTTCTTAAGATGGAGCCAGTGAGGCCCAGCATTCATGAGCCTGTCTCTTCCCAGGCTCCTGCCTCCACACCTGCTGTTTCTTATACACACTGGGGTTCAACTCCAGGACTCATGCTTGCGTGGCAAATTCTCCTCTCTCTCTTTTTAAAAACATTCTCCACAGATACGATAATATGTATTTGACATGTATATTTCTTTTTCCCACATCTACCTTATCCACTTGTCACTTAATAGTACATACTCAAGATGTTTCCATATCAGTACATATAAGTTCATGTCCTTTCCTACTGCAATGGTAGCAAAATGATGTCCCTCAGTGTCCCTCACCCTATACAGACAAGAGCTGAATTTACCAAGTCCTTTCTGATGACCATTTAAGGGAACCTCTTTGTGCCATAGACTATACTGCAAATGACAACACTTTACATAGGCTGCTGACCAGAAGGATCCGTACAAACCCTAGCAGCAGCAGTCATTGCTTCCCGTTGCATCTGTGAAAGGAGGCAGTAACACAGCTCGCTAGAAAAAAGAAATCCCATTTTACCACTCTAACCATCCCATGCCCAGGCTTCAGTTTTAATACTATTTGCCTGATGGTGTTGAGGGAACAAGTCATCGTCTAGGACGGGAACTAAAAGCAAGGCCCAGGGAGGAACAGTTCTAGAATATCAGCTATATGTCACCTGGTAGAGAACCCAACAAGCAGGTGAAATAGCTCCCTTTACCTCCTCGGACTCTTTCAAAAAAATTTTCTTTATTGTTGTTGGGGTTTTTTTTTTGGTTTTTGTTTGTTTGTTTGTTTTGAGACAGGATTTCTCTATGTAGTCTTGGAACTTACTATATAGACCAGATTGGTCACAAACCCACAGAGATCCACCTGTAACTGCCTATAGAGTGCTGGGATTGAACACATGTATACCTGGCTTTCTTTTTACATTTTTTAACATTTACTATTATTATTATTAATCACTATCGTTATTATTATCATTGCATTGCATGGTATATGTGGGGCACATGTGTCATGAGGCACATGGGGAGGGCAGAGGACAACTTCTGGGAACTAGTTCTCTCCTGAGGTCTGGGGATCAAACTTAGCTCACCAGGATGGCATGGAAAGGGCTTTTACCTGCTGAGCATCTGTCTGGCCCTCTCCTAAGCATCTCTTAAAGACTTCCCTGGCCTTGCCATAATCTTACAGACTCAGTAGAAAACTGCAGGAACCTACATCTAACGGCACAGGGTAGGCTCAGTGTGTGTGCCTGTGAGCACAGCTGCACACAGGGAGTGGCTAGCCCACACCATAGCCCAAGAGGCTGGAGTGGCTAGCCCACACCATAGCCCAAGAGGCTGGAGTGGCTAGCCCACACCATAGCCCAAGAGGCTGGAGTGGCTAGCCCACACCATAGCCCAAGAGGCTGGAGGAGTTCCCCCATTTTCTCCTTGTCTCTCCCTTCACACTTCCAAAATATCCCGAGGGCACTCGTTCAGCCAGTTTTTGCTCGGTCTAATTATTCTTTAATTTTAAATAATATAGTAACTTTGACATTTTCATTTGTACTTAAACCAAACTAATTTGCCCAGATGATGGGTAGACACAGTGCCAATGAACCAACATACACTTCAAACATCAAAAAAGCCAAGGATGAAAAGGGACGCCTGACCAGTGTATCATCAAACACAGTTGCTTTCATGGGCAGCTTCTGAAGATGAGTGAGGACAGAGGGCACTGGCCTTGCGGCTTGCTGCCCGACACTCTCTCTTGTAAGCTACTTTCCTCTCAGGCACTCCAGCAATGACGTGCTCTGAACAAAATGCCAGAATAGGCAGTAGGAACAAAATCTTCCTGAATAGATATGAAGCTCACTGGGTCATCTACAAACTTACTTCTACAGTAAAAATATGGGAGCTCTAGACATTCTGGTCATAAAGACAGATAGACATATATATGAATAGTATATATTTAGAAGTGAAAATGGGATTCTACACCAAAAACTCTGAGATGTGACCAAGCCATCTCATTATCTTCTTATCCCACAATGGGGTTTTCCCAACATTCTACTAACTCAGCAAGGATGTCACCAGCTAGAGATATGGAGAATCTAGGTGTTATGATGCACCATCTGCCTAGCATGGATGAGGTTCTCTTTTTCCCAACATATACAACAACCTGCAAAATCTAACTACCATCCTCAATAGCTTCCTTACCTTCAGAAATCCTGCTGAACCCATCAAAAACTGCTGCCTAATTTTAACTTCTAAACACCTCTTAAAGGTTCCCCTTCCTGCCTATCTATCAGCAACACTGTGGTCCATATCATGGTCATCTATTGCCTGGTCTTCTCCAGTAGTCTCTCGCTCACTCCAGCCCCTTGCATCTCCTCCTCGAGCGCTAGGCTTTGGTCATACTGGTCATCTCTCTCTCCTCATGTATGTGGCTTGCATTCTCACTCACTGGTGCTGCCATGTGGAATATATCCTTTCCTGAACCCTTGCAAGCCTGGCTCTTTCTACCTCCCCAGGCTGGAACAGCCTCAGCCACCAGTACCCTAGGTCCTTCTTGTGCAGCAAATGAGACCCAATACTGCCCACATTTTGCTACTGGTTCTATAAAGCTCTCAGAGGGAATTCATGCAGCCTCCTAGAGCACTGGACCTATGCGGGCACCAGCAGCTAAGGCACGCTGCCTCCAACACTGGGATGCTAGTGAGTCCTCTCAGTCTTCCTTGGCCACGTCTATCAGGTGGTAGTCTCAGCTAGGCCTGGTGAAGCAGCTCTACAAATCTTAGCTATTCTGTAATCTGGGTATCACGTGTTCAAGTTCAGCCTGAGGCACTTATGGGACCTAGTCTCAAAAAGATTTTTTTTTAACTTTTTGTACTCTCTCTTTTTCTTTTTTGTTAAACCTTTTTAGGTCATGAGAAATAATTCAATGGTAAAGCACTTTCTTAGCAGATGTGTGTTGTATAACAGTTCCCTCCACAACTAAAACATTCCATCCTGCAGGCAGCTCCTTATGCAAGAAGGTAAACAACTCAAAATAGTTTCAGGAAGTCCCTAAAACTGACCAGATTCACTAGGTTCCCTCCCTGCCAGAGTAAGCAAAAAAATCTGAGAGTCCAAGGAAAGTTCTCAGACAGCTGCCTAGAAGAAGCAGAATCCAGCCAAGCTGCCTGGAAGAGGTTTCGACTGAGGCACCTGGAAAGAACACACTTCAACCTATTCCACTACCTGTAGACTGTGCAGTGTGTGCCAGGTTTACCAGATTTTGTGAGCTGTCACCATGGTGAGGTGGGCCTTGGTGATGCAGTTGTCTGAGTCATTTCTGCTTCTGCAAGTAACCCCTCATCCATACTCCTGTAAGCAACCCCAATAAACTCACTGATTCAGTAAATTGGACTTTGATGATATCTGTATTTGGTCTGTTATGGGGTGAACAGATGTGTGTGTTGAGTCTCCCTAGGAAAAAACTTGCTACACAATAGTATAATACCCTAGATTTTCAATCATCAGATATTGGCAACAGAGAACAGTGGTATCATTTCTTAGTCCCTTGAGTACAGGCTGGACACATGATGAGCTTTGACAAATGTGAGGCAGTGGAACTGGTTCCATGCCAGGTCTCGACTTAGCCTGAAGAAGCCTAGCCACTTCCTCTTTCAAAGTTCACCACACTGGAACTGCCAGCCGGCAGATGCACCCTCCTGGCTGTCCCCACTACAGCTACCTTGCCAGCCGAACGCAGCCGTAGGAGCAGCCTGAAACAGCTCCGCATGGAGCTGAATTCACATGGAGCAGGAGCCACCTTTGCTGAGGGCTCCAAAGGAAAAGGCCTCACAGAAACTCTGGCTGCTTCCAGTCAATAGCTGGAGCCAGGACAGCTTGGGAAGCGGCACTCAGAGAGGCAGAGGGGCTCACTGGCATGGTGAGAATGCTAGTTCTCAGGCCCTGGCCCCTAACCCTCTTCCCATCCATGCATATTAAATACTTAAGAGTGATCTTCCCATGATACAAATAAGATCATTATACTTTGTATCACTCGCCCTATCACATACTACAAAAAAAAATTAAAAATAAAAAGTTTGCAAACCCAGACCCAAATCCATGTATATCCAGCCCACAACCTCCACCTGTATCTCTGACACTATCACTCCCCTGGTACCCTCCAAATTCTCTCTGCTCAACACAGCCTGTACCAACGCGAACTGTGCACACCCTCTGTAGTTCCTCCACACTTCTTTTATTCTCTGGATGACTTCCCTATGGAATCTTCTCAGACTCACAAATCCTCAGCTGTAGGTTCTGGAAACAGCAGACATCATTCCACGAACACATTAAATGGGCCATAGTCAACCCGAAGGTCTTCTGTGGCTTGCTACAAGGAACTTGGAGGGTTGGGGTGACTTGAAAGAGGGCCGGAATACCTACATAAAGAGTGGATTAATGAGCAGTATGACCCTTAGTAGTGGGCCTGCCTACTTCCCATCCTGGCCCATCACATGGCAATGCTGTGCCCTGAGTCTGTGGATGAGCTCTGAGCTCAGCTGTGCCCTTTCTGTAGGAAGAGGAGCGCCTTCTAACCACAGGGAGCGGGGCGACAAAACACACACACACACACACACACACACACACACACACACACAAAATGAAATTAGACATAAAAGCATTTAGCAGGACCTGACATATGTCACATCTTCAATAATTAACCCTTACCATCATTATTTACCTTTTTCTTTCTTCAGTATTGATGGTTGCTAGGCAAGTGTTCTAACACTGAGTTTAACACTTCCCCAGCCCTACTAAAAAAAACTTTTAAAGCGAGTTTCCCTAAGCTGACCAAGCTGGCCTTGACTCATCATGCTATATCCCAGACAGGCCTTGAACTGTAAACTTTATTCCTCAGCCTAGCAAGAGGGTGGCTGGGGTTATAGGCCTGTGCCACCAGGTTTGGCATCGTCAAGTGCTGCTCCTGTTACTTGCTGTGAGGCAAGTCTTCAATCAACTGCAAAGTAATAAAAGGTTTTCTTTCCAGGGCTTTCCATCCCCCCCCACCACCACCATCATAAGCACAGAAGTCCAGGTGCACAAGGATACGCTCACTATATAACATCTCACTGGGAAGCTGGGAACCCAGACAAAACCCCCAGGCTCCCTTCATGAGCTCAGGAATACAGCAATCAGAGAGATCCAAGCAAAGAGATTTCTATCAAGCAATTTACCAAGGAGATGCCCACTCTTGCCCATCTCAGAGCCCTTGGTAGCATTTAAGGAGAGCCATTGTTATTCTAGATAGAAATATGAACTGTTTAGATTCTCACAGAAAATACTTCACTAACATACACTCTTTATTTTTAATAATATCTATTTATTTTCTTAGAGATGGGGACTCACGATGGAGCTGTGGCCGGCCTGAAACACTTTCTGCACTCCCAGCCTGCCATCAAACTTGTAGAGACCTGCTTCACTTCAGTCTCCTGAGTGGTTGGCTATTCTTATAGAGATACTTCAGCAATATATATAAAATTGCAACATAAATCAATGTACATTTCTCAGGCTCAAACACACACAATTTTTCACCCAGTTGTTTCCCCATCCTGGTAAATTCACCCTTCGTCAATGCCTGTCAGCTGGAATGAACTTACCTTTCAGCTGACACCAGGCAGGTTATCCTGCCTCAGGCGAGGATAGGGATGTGTTCTCTGGTGTGGAGTAAGCAGAAGACAAGGACTGTGCTGAGCATCGTACAGCATTAACAGAGCACAGAACAGCCTCATAAGGAGTCACCTAGTTTAGAATACAGTGGTGTTTCCATGAGGTTCAGATACCTCTCCTTTGGGGAAAATGAGGCAGGCTCACAGAGTGACTGCACAAACTCCATTCTATCCAACCCTGAATGTTCAACGATTGGGACTGGGTTAAAACACATACATACCACACACACACACACACACACAGAGAGAGAGAGAGAGAGAGAGAGAGAGAGAGAGAGAGAGAGAGAGAGAGAGAGAGAGAGATAGATCTGGGCAATGCAGTAACCGTAATATTGTTATCTGCAGATGTTATTGGAGGACATTGGCAACAGATTCCCAAACTCTTAAGTATCAGGAAAAACAAATCATAGTTAGACTGGGAGCTGTATTCTGGATGTATTTCTAAATAACTATAATGTGAACCAGAAATGTAATATTAAATGTTGTAGAAGATAGATTTAATAAGTTAAAATAAACAAATGAAATTAATTTTAATGGTATATTTTCTCAAATATAATGAATTTAAACTATCACCTCAACATATTATTAACATTAAAATTTGTCAGATATTTTACTCTTGTCTTTTAAAAATTCTTTATGGGAGTTGCACATTTGGCACCTGTGAATTTAGCCTAGCCCCATTTCAAGCATTCAAGAGCCACTGACATCTGAGGGTTACTTACTCTGTGACAAATATCCAGAGAGAAAGACTGCTGGAAGGATTGTTGCCCAGACCCTGGGGAAAACTTTAAAGCCATGCATGCTTTCTTACACATGTTCTTCTCACTGTTGCTTTTATGACTTGAATTATCATATATAAGTAAAGACGGATCAAACTACACGCACTTTGAAAGGACAAAGAGAAAGGATGCCCTGTGAGGCTTCATGAATGCATCCTGCTCACTCATTGAAAATGATGGATTGTGGGGATTTCAGAGAACGGGTTGCTGCCATGTATTCCTTTGTTTGATGGCAAGGTCAAGGCCATTCTTGCCAAGTGGGTCCAGAAAGCCAATCTCCTACTACCTCAAAACACATCCTAGTAGTGACAAAGAGCCTTTCTTCTGGCTTCCTGGACAGGCAGGGCTTTTGTGCACACTCACACATGAATACCCACATTTGCACAGACTGAATATCTGATGAGAACATTTCTACCCGTTACTCTAGGGGCACAAGCTTATTGCCTGATTTTTGTTTCATTCATTCACTCATCCATCCATTCATTCATTCACTGGAGAGAGTTCCTGGCCTCAACCTCCTAATCCTCCTGCCTCAACCTTCTTAGAAGTGTGATTATTGTTCTGGACACAATGCTCAGTGCACGTACCCTTTAAATGTGGTCTGTATGCACCAGCTCCTTAGTAAGCTTGTAGCCAGTGACTCTCAGTTCCAGAAAGCCTTTTTGCAAACAAAAGTTCAGAATTTAGAGATCTTGCAAGCTCAGCAATTTCTGTCTGAATTCAGGAGTTCCAGGGCACCAGTGGCAAGGCCCTGCATGGTCTTCATCCTCAGAATAAGACTGTAATGTCCCTAACATCTGACTCAAGGTTATAAAGAAAGACAGGGCAGCTGGGTCCTTCAGAGTGGCCCCACACCATCCTCCTTGAAGGGAGCTGAGGGCAGGAGAAGGAAGATGATTTCAGATTTCAGTATCAGTCTTTGGAAATGAGATTCCATTTCTACTCAAGATCTTAATTTTCCCTCCAAATTTGGGGCAGGGAACAAAAGGTCTGGATGTGTTTCCTCTCTGTTTCTAGCAGCCTTTCTCTAATAAGCTATGGCATGTAAAAAAAAAATCAGCATCTTGAAATTGTATTTAATGGTAAAGGTGATTAGCCTCCTCGATAACTTACCTAGGAGCCAGCATTTACCAGGTCCTCACTGGAAATGGAGGATACCCTAAAAACTTGGCATGTGGGAAATCCAGCGCCTCTCCCGACTCTCCATAGCGAAAGAACCAGTTTTGACCCAACTGTTTTAACTCAGGACAAAAAAAAAACCATTTTAACTCAGAAGGCCACAAAGCTAAAGAGTAGGACTGAATCCCCAAGCCAAGATTCTGAACCCCAAACTCTTAAGCAACAACACAAGACTCACTGTAGAAGCTTACAGTGTCCCTGTAAGGAGCGTCGCTCAATTCACAGTAGGGAAACTGGTGACCAAATGTGCTACCCTGCCACCATGCCTACGAACTGGTAAGCATGCCAAGGCTTACAGACTGAACAGAAAAGCTCCATTGCCCCCATGCTGGCACCTAAAAACGTTTAAATTTCCAATAAAAGCCAGCCCTGTTCTGAAGCACCTGTGAAGGAAGGAACCGGAGACGTTCACAGGCAGAGATAGGCCTTTCAAGTGACCCTAAGATAGAGTGTGACCCTGGCCACTGGGCCTGTGACCCTAAGACAGAGTGTGATCCTGGCCACTGGGCCTGTGACCCTAAGATAGAGTGTGATCCTGGCCACTGGGCCTGTGACCCTAAGATAGAGTGTGACCCTGGCCACTGGGCCTGTGACCCTAAGACAGAGTGTGATCCTGGCCACTGGGCCTGTGACCCTAAGATAGAGTGTGATCCTGGCCACTGGGCCTGTGACCCTAAGATAGAGTGTGATCCTGGCCACTGGGCCTGTGACCCTAAGACAGAGTGTGATCCTGGCCACTGGGCCTGTGACCCTAAGATAGAGTGTGATCCTGGCCACTGGGCCTGTGACCCTAAGATAGAGTGTGATCCTGGCCACTGGGCCTGTGACCCTAAGATAGAGTGTGATCCTGGCCACTGGGCCTGTGACCCTAAGACAGAGTGTGATCCTGGCCACTGGGCCTGTGACCTAAACCCTGGATCCTAGCTTTGGCCTTTCCTCCAACAGTGCTCAGTTCACGGAAAGTCAGAGCAGGCCTGAGAAAAGAAGTGTACTTAGCTATTGCATTTTCCTTCCTCTGTAATCTGCCACCCAGGACTGGGTTAGAGACAGCTGATAGAATCTGCACTCTCAACACAACAGACACCAAAGACAGTGCAGAACCCCCTATGCTCTATAGCTCAACCTTGAATGGTACCCCACCTAATGCTTGGGAATGAAGATGCTCCCTGAAGCACTCAGGTCTGTCCCCAGGGTATGATGGCTTTAGTGTAACTGATCAGCTTCATTCCAGCCTCTGGGGCCCCAGAGCAGAAGAAAGGTCGCTCTGTGGGGAAAGGACTGAAGGAGAAACTTACAGGAGAGTCTCCACTACAGAACCCAGGGCAAAGGGAAGTAGCCAACAGTGGGTAATAAGGATGCTAGGGGAGGGGTCTGGAGGAATAGCACCTTAACGTCAGCTGCTAGGGATAAGCCAAAGAGAGCAGAATTAGTGATGGCTTGCTATCTCACTGCTAGACTCTTCCTGGAGACAGGTCAGCTTGTCCTCTACAAAACAATAAGGCTGATGCACCCACCCATTTTCCCAAGAGTCGTGGTTTGTTTAATTAATAACACTTATTAATTTATCTACTTGGTTCACTGACATATTGCTGGCATTTAAAGTGCAATACAGAACAAGCAGATAATCAAAGAGGATTTGGTAAACAAAAGAAGAAATTTAAAGTTTAAGGCCCTGTATAAATCCTGAGATAGAGGCACTGGAGTAGTAACCACCCACCTACTGTGATGTCCCTTCCTTATTCCAGCACCCTGGCTCCCTCTACCTGTCCACCTTCTCCAACCCTGGCTGTCCCAAACACTGTGGACAAATCAGAAAACACAAACAGCCTAAAGAAACAAGCCAAACTTCAGGACTTCAATTGTCAATGTTGACCTCCAACAAGGACAACAACGGCAAAAACAATAACTAATACACTGTTTCACATCTTAAATCACACACACACAAAAATGCTGACCCACCACTGGCAAAGCTGCAGGGAAATAAACATTTGAACCAGTACTGATAGCAAATGCAAACAGGTGAGTTATGAGAGGCATGATGGTGGGATGTGAGGAGAGATCAGAAATTCCATAACTTTCCTTAGAGTGATCCCTACGCCAAAGAAAAGAACTTGAGAAGCAGCTATGCCCAATGGACCTATGGTGATATATAGCACAAAGCCTAGACATAGCCTCACGACAAGACAATGAGGAGTGACATGTTAATCCACCCAAAAGGGTGGCATGGTATGATGTAAGCCAAAGGCCACAAGGAATAATCTGGGATGGAGATGCAGCTCAGAGGCAAAGCTCTTGTCTAGCATGTGAGTCCCTCAGTTGGATCCCTAGGCCACCAAATAAAAGCACAAACAAAAAGTCACCAAATTCTATGATAAAGGGAAGTGTTACCTACGTTACAACATATTTTTAGAAGCATATAAAATTCTATATGCTGTACTTCTGTTAAATACATATGTATCCAGTGTCACCATAGAAGGAAATGTCTGTCTCTCTCTGCATGCACTCTGTGTGTGTCATGCTCAGTGCCAGGATTTTAGACTAGTTGTACTTTATATTTGGTCTATTTTCCTACCATTTAAAATTCCTACCATGGAGGCTCAGCAGTTAAGAATTACTTGCTGCACTAGTTGAGGACTAGAGCTTGGTCCCAGAACTCACACTGAAGACTCCTCAGCTTTCTGTAACTCCAGCTCCAGAAGACCTCTGGGAGTACCTGTACACACACATGCACACACACATGCACACGCACGCACGCACACACACATAAAAATATTTTTAAAATATTCTCAGAGCTGGAGAGATGGCCCAGCCATTAAAACTGATATCCTCACACAGACATACATGCAGCTAAACACCAATGCACATAAAATAAAAATAAATTATTAAAAAAAAAGGAAGACTGACTTCTGCTCTTCCAGAAGACCTGAATTCTGTTCCTAGCACTTAAATTAGATGCCTTCACAAGCCTTTATTCCAGGTTCAAGGGATCCTCTGGTCTTCTCAGGCCCCCTTGGACACCTGCATTCACATGTGCACACACATACACAAGTAAAATGAGATAATCCTTTAAAAGCTTGCTCTCATTTTAGGAACAAGTCAGGTTCCTAAAAACACCCTAGTCTGCATACACAATGTGCATATAATATAATGATAGAACCAATTTATTGAAATATGGCTCTTCAGGTCATAATCCTACATAACTAAGCATTTTATTGGCAAAAAAAAAATAATAATAGAAGAGGCACCAAGGAATACCAGCCCCACTCTAGAACCAGGATAGGATTTGAGAGCATGTACGTCTGAACTGCTTGGTATATGTCCTATAAAACACATCACACACCCCCATGCTTTCACGGCTCCAACCTTTGCAAATGGCAAATGCAGCTCACGTAGGAGCCAGTCATATAGCACAGGCAAAGTGGGGTCTCCATCAATGTTCTCCTGCTGAGAGAAACACAACTACTCAAAACAAAAATACACCATAGCTGTCAGCAAGCAGGAAGATTCTAACTTCATATAAGCCTCCATCCAACATGCTTCAATACACAAACCAGACTTAGAGGAATGAAAGGGACAGAAATGGAGAAGGAATGGGGTGTTGGCATCAAAGAGGAGGGAGGTAAAAAAAATGGACCTTTTCTGATATAAACATTTCTAGCTCCTTTTGCATATTAATGTTTTTTGAAAATGCTTATAAATTCCCTTGACATACTTGGAAGAAAAAAAAAAGAACATTGGGAATTGATTCAAGGAAAGGATATAGCCACTTAGAAAAGATGCTTAGTTTTCCAGTTCATTATCTGATAGTCAAAAAAAAACCTACTATTTCCATTTATTTTGGTATCCTAGCACGATAGGAAAAGCTGGACTCAGAAAGCACCCCCAGCAGTACGGCTGCCGGTACAAACCTTGGGTGTGTGGTTTCCTTTCTAGCATCCCTCTGTCATCAGCCAGACTGGGAACCTGCAATGTACCTTGGTCCTCTCTGAGTCTATGGGGCCCACAACACTTGGCTTAGTGTCCACCTGAAGGGGTGACAGATGGGACCGGCATGGAGGAAGAGGAGTTTTCCTCTAGGATGTGGCTTAGCTTCAACGACAGTAGCCTCATAGGCACCTAATTCACTAATGACTGTGCCTCCAAGAAGCAGCAAGCAAGAAAACCTCGATGTCTGTGCTCTGGGAGCTGACAGGACTCTTGAATTTTCCAGAGTAGCCTCCATGAAACTCAACCATGGGGAGGTGCAGCCAGAAACAAATTAAATGAATGACTTTCTGGGGCATTGAAAGTAGGATGGGGGTGGAGTGAGGAGGTGACTTCCATTTAGGATCCTAAGAAGAGGGGAGGGTGAATGGCTGGTCCATGAAAGGAGCCACAGTCCCCACTCTGTCTGCTGCAAATCAGGTCTTAAGGGTGACTTCAGACAAGAAAAGAAATATGTCTCACAACTTAATGTTTAGAAACTCCATGCCCCAAATTCACGCCAACTACACTATATGCAAAGTATATGCTCTCAGTTCCGTGGATGGTGTGATGTGCGTCAAATTAATAAATTCTTTGAGGAGAAACTAATGGGAAATGGAAGCTTTCAACAATATTTAATTCTTCTTTTTACATTTATTTCCTTAGAGACAGAGAGGGTGCACGCTGCAGCCTGAGTGCACAGGTCTGACGACACCGTACTGGAGTCAGGGCTCTCCTCCCACCATGGAAACTGAACTCAGGTTCTCAAGCTTGGCAGCAAGCATCATTACTCACTAAGACCCCTCCGTGAGCCTTCCGCAACCTTTTAAAACTAATTATATTCTCATGCTGGAGATATGGCTTAGCGGTTAAGAGCACCAGCTGCTCTTCCAGAGGACCCAAGTTCAATTCCCAGCACCCACATGGCAGCTCACAACTGTCTATAACTTCAGTTCCAGGGGATCTGAAGCCCTCATACATACATACATATAGACAGACAGATAAAACGCAAATGCATATGAAATAAAAATAAATAAATTGCAACAAAACTTAAAAAAACACAAATTATTTTCTCTCACAATAACCCGCATAGAGACGCCAGCATTCACAATGAACTGAAAGGAATGTAACTAAAAGTCCAGGATAGCAGGAAGCAAGGACTTAGCAGCGAGTGACACTCACCATGGCAACCTTAGAGCCGAGGTATAGGTATGGGGACCTTAGGGGGCTACTCCTGAAGTGACAAACTGTTTAGGTGATGTTGCCAGGGATATTTTTCATCCCATATTTTTTGTTTTTATAGTTATCTTATAATGTTATAATATAATGGAAAAATAAGCATTTTATTCAAAATCACCCACAGAGATGGACTGTTCCTCCTTCTCCAGTAGCGCTTTAACGGCACTTAGTCCTCCAATACATCTACGGACATCGCTTTTCCTCTTTGCTACCCATTCCTCTTTGCTTGAGGATGAGCGGCTGGCTCAGGAACTGGGAACATGATCAACTGCGTTTCATGATTTTTGAGTACAAGAGACCTTTGATGTGCACAGTTAACTTGAAAGACAGATGCACCCATCAAAGACTACCCGTATTAGTAGAAGGTAAGGGTGACAGACTAACTTGTGGCTCAGGTTCAAACTAGTTCCTTACTAATCTAGAGAGTATGTTAACCACACCAAGCTACAGCACAGTTTAGAATAATAAGACAGTACGCTCTATACAGAGACCAAGTGCAGCCCTGATTTATATGCCACTGAGTTAAAGGGTGTTTGGAAAGGGGTTAAAAAAAAAAAGTGAGATTGCGCTGTTCCTTCATCACTGGTTGAACTATGACACAGACATCACAGGAGTGAGGCTGCAAAGATTGGGGATAAATGTGTGACCCTAAGAAAGAGAGGAGTAGAAAGGTATTAAGGGGGAAAAAAACCCAAAAAGCAAAAAACAGCTGAGTTAGATTTTTCTTGCTGTGACAAAATGTCTGAGCGAAAGAATTGAAAGGAAGGAAAAGGTATCTTGGCCCACTGTCTCAGAGGGCTCATCCCATTGCCTACTGTCTCAGAGGGCTCAGCCCATGGCCCACTGTCTCAGAGGGCTCAGCCCATGCCCACTGTCTCAGAAGGCTCAGCCCATGGCTCACTGTCTCAGAAGGCTAAGCCCATGCCCACTGTCTCAGAAGGCTAAGCCCATGGCCCACTGGTTCTCTTTCTGGCCTGATACAAAGTAGAATAATGAAGTGGCATAAGCATCTAGTTGAGAGGTTCTTTACATTATGGTGAACAGGAAACCAAGAGTAAGAGAGACTAGAAGAGCACCTTCAATTGTCTTCCTCCATCCAGATCCCACCTCAAAAGTGACCAATCAGGTTCAATCTTTTCTCAACAGAAACAGCTGAGGATCAAAACACTTAGCACACAAGGGCTTGGGGACATTTTATACCTAAGCCACATGATCATCTAACAAGTCATTAGGTAAAATCAGAACAAATTACCAAATTAAAATTCAAATACATTTGACTGTCTTTGAGATCACAACTAACTTTCATATAGCTATACATAATGACTAGGTCTTTGTTACCATCTCTTTGACCTCTTAACAGTGTATGATATGGCTGACAACCTTCAAAACACCCCAATGATTTTCTCATTCACCACAATCTCAACATTGCTCCTGTGTGTGTGTGTGTGTGTATGTGCACGTATTCATGTGTGCAAACGTGTGTGGAAACCAGATGACAACCTCAGCTGTTGGTTCCTAGGGTGCTGCCCACTTTGTTTTCTAAGACAGAGTCTGTTGCCCGCTTGGAACTTGTTGGATGGACTCATGAGGCTGGCTAGTAAGCCCCAGGATTTTATGTCTACGTCTCCTGTCCCAGTACTGGGATTACAATATGCCTCACTATGCTTGGCTTTCTACACGGATCTGAGGATAAGCCTCAGATCCGCACACTGTGACAAGTACTTAATCGAGTGAGCTATTATCCTAGCCCTTCCTCCCACGTTTGACCCTAATTCCTCAATGTCCTTGATAAACTTTCTAACACAGGCTCGAGGCCTTTCTAATTTGTGTCTAAGCAGCACTACCTTGGTGTGTGCATGAAGTTTTGTGTCTGACATATCTCTTATATACCTGTAAATCCTACGCTGATAGCCCCTAGCTAGAATATTTTTGGAACTACATATCCAAAGGCTCATGGGGATCTCATCTGAGTGACAATGAACAGCTGCAAACCCCAATGTTCGCCACTGCCCTCTTGGCCCCCTCCCTTCACCACCTACACTGGGCCAGCTCACTGGTGTCCCCCCTCCAGCCAATGACAATTCCATCCAATTAGAAACAGCTCGGAGTAAAACTTCCAGACTTCCACCTGACTCCTTTCTCTGTTTTCCTACAGAGCATCCCATCAGTGAATTCTCTTAGTAATACCCTACCACACAGGAAGAAAGTCTTTTGAGTCCCTTTTGACAAAATACCATCTCTCTACTAGAAAAGTCTCCAGCTGACCTTAAATAAACTCCTACAGCAATGGGGTCTCACCAGGGATTGTGGTCACCGGCAGTCTAAATCTTCATTCTATCTCCATTCTAGTCTTCATTCTATCTCACGGGGCTTCACAGATACCCTCCCTAAATGGCCTCCCTCCTATGGCCTCCTTCACCCACAGGCTATTTTCAAGTCAGGGTTTTTTAGTGAAACACTTAAAGCATACATTTTTTTTTTTGCTGCCCTTCCAAGGATCTCATTTCTATAAGGATACAGTAAGTCACTATTCTTCTTGACCTTATGCCCCATTACCCCCTTGTTTGCTGCCACCAGCAAGACACCTCTCTCAGAGCATGCTCAAATGTGTCTGCTCCACAGTGAGACTTCCAAGGACTACCTATCTAGAGTTGTAGCCTTCCCCTCTGGCACCTGACCCTTCCCACCATGTTCTACTATCATCAGCACACTCTCATGATATCTGCCTGCCTAGACACACTCCCCAGAGCAATGGGCAGGGGACTTGGTCACTGCCGTTCACTTCTGTGTCCCCACTAACACCATCACTGCCGCCCAATACCAGTGGAATACCAGGCATGCCATATAAGTCGCTGGAACTAATACTACTTACTATAAGTAAAAGACCAGCTGAAACAAAATTTAGTTCTTTCACTGAGGCCAATGGATCCAAACTGGCTATTTCAATATGCCATCAATAATGAAAAGCATGAACAGTTTTCATACTTTTTCAATATGAAAGCCTTGAAATATTTTATGGAGTGATACCCATACCACATGTAAGTTCTGGTTAACCATAAGACAAGTGTTCCACAACCACAAGTAGAGAGTGGCTTTCATACTGGACTAGGGAGGCCTAGCACAATGCCTGGCACAGAGAAGACATTTAATAAAGATGTGGTGAACAGACAAGCAAATGAATCAATGGAATTTGCAGACTGGATTAATTTCCATTACAGAAACTAAGTTTAACAAGCCTCATAGTATGCATTTCTAATGTGAGGCACAAGAAAATGATGCTACTGCATGCATTTCACTTAAAGACAGGCTTAGAGCCTGGAGAGGGGCTCAGTGGGTGAAGTGATTCCCAGGAAAGTGTGAGGAACCGAGTTCAGATCTCTAGAACACATGTAAAGTCAGATGCACACATCTGCAATCCTAGCACTCATGGCCAGATGCGAGGCAGACAAGAGAACACCTGGAAGCTTGTCTAAAACAAGGAGCTAGGCAGGGGCCAGCACCTGAACTACAGACACACACACACACACACACACACACACACACACACACCACCCCACACCGATCTTGACTATAATCCACTAAAATGATTGCCTAATTCACAAATTGGTCCCAACTCCTACTCTGAAAGCCAATGTTCTAAACTTCCAAGTTGCGCAACCGGTAATGAATGGCTCTCAGGACACTTCCTCTGACCCCCAGCAACTGCCTGGCAGTCTCAGCCAACAGGCGACCAACGGGCAAGGAGGGCTAGTCCAAGTACTGCATGAACCAGTAGACGGAAATAATCCGTCCGCCCGGTGATGCCGGTTTGCTTTTTTAATTAAGAGTCATTTTATGTAACTTATCACACTGTCAGGTAATTAACAAAACATGTAATTACCTTTAATTATATGCTACCTATGGACTAATACAGAAAATTCAAGGGGGAAGCTGCAGGATTTTCACACTTCAAAAAGACTGGGTTTGAACAGAGTAGAAAAATTGAGGAGTTTTTTTCACACACACACCCGGCCCCCATTCATTACCCTTTATCCAAAGGCCTCGGAAGTGTAATAGTTCATATCAGGGGCAGAGAATAAGCAAATGATTAAGCTTCATTTCATTTTTACAAAGTCTCAATCATGAGGCATCCTTTAGAAAGATACCACAAACATCAGCTCCAAAGCAGGAATCGTCAGGACAAGTACAAACGTGTGAAGGAAGGTTCTAGCCACGGCCATCGTGGCTCCACTGAGAACTGAGGGAGAGTACAAACAAGGTTCCCATGCATGTACTATCCCTTTTTTGATTATTTTCTGTACACATGTGTGTTTGGGTGTGTGTTCCTGTCTGGGTGCACACGTGTGAAGTCTAGAGAACAACCTGAATGTCATTCCTCTTAAGATGGTGGCTCTCATTGGCTTGCTGACTATGATGGGTCAGCTGGCCAGTGCTCGGAGAATCAGGGTCTATTCCTCAGCTCTTGATTCCAAGCCTGTGCCACCATCCCCATGGTATATGTTTGTTCAATCTTTCGTGTGGTTTCTGAGGATCCAACTCAGGTTCCCACACACATTCCTAATCTAACTAGCTCCTCCCTCGCTGCATTTCTACATAATTACTGGTTGTATTTCTTCCTGAAGGTTCTGCATCTTCCAAGAAAAGTGAGATTTACTACATTGCCATTAAGTTGACCAGCAACCACCTCACATGAGGACTTCCAGGATGTTTGGGGTGAGTTGTTAAAAAATGTGAGCCTTTGGCAGATGGGACACCAAAAACACCATTTTAAAGGTATGTCTGGGGTTATGGAAATAGTTCAGAATGAAAACTCTTGCCTAGCATGTGTGAGGCTCTGAGTTTAATCTCTAATACCACAAAGGGTGTGTGGGGGGGAGTATGTATATATTCCTTTCCTGTTATTATTTTATGTGTATGGTTGTTTGGGCTGCATGTAGGTTTTGGCACCATATGCCAAACGAGGCCAGAAGAGAGTGTTGGATTCACTGGAACTGGAATTACAGATAGTTGCAAGCTGCCATGTGGGTGCTGGGAATTGAACCTTGGTCCTCTAGAAGCAAAGCAAGTGCTCTTAACCTCTGAGCCATCACTCCAGCCATGCCCTTCTTCTATTTTTTTTATTCACTGTGTAAAATATAGCCACTTGCACATTGCTACAAATACTATCTTCATTATGAAATATGTTCTTATGTACATTTGAACAAATGATCTCTGCTGAAAACCAATTCCACCAAGCATGTTTCCCTGAAAAATCAATGTTTAAACATGTTTTCTTAGCAAAAGAAGAGGCAGCTCTTGTTTATACAGGAAGTTAGTTTAGGATCATGGCAACAGTGCTGAAGAGTGGCCAAGCCAGTTGTGGGGACCCCCACTGCCAGCAGGATTTGCCGAAGGAGGCAGCGGCAGGAGTCTCACAAGTTAGAGGCCAGCCTGGGCTACACAGTGAGTTCCAGGACAACCAGAACTACAAAGTGAGACCCTAACTCAAAAAAACAAGCAAACAAACAAAAGCAGCTGAGTTTGAAAACTAAGAATAAAATTTAGAAGTTTAACTGCTGAGAGACCACTCTGCAAAAATATAAAAATACCCACAGTGCAAAACCTCGGTTTTCCATCAGTCCGTTCCTGCTATGAGCACTGCACGCCAGCACTCTACTGGACTTAGGAGTCGGAACTCAAGAAATACATTTTTAAGCAGTTTAAAACTATTAACACCTTGGCCAATCTTTTCTTATTTGTTTGTTTGTTTGTTTTGTTTTGTTTTTCAAGACAGGGTTTCTCTGTAGTTTCGGAGCCTGTCCTGGAACTCACTCTGTAGACCAGGCTGGCCTCAAATGCACAGAGGTCCGCCTGCCTCTATCTCCTGAGTGCTGGGATTAAAGGCTTGCACCACCACTGCCTGGCACCCTGGACAATCTTTAACATGACTATACTCCAAGGAAGAAGTCGGTCTCCAAGCAGCATAGACTACATGATTCCATTCACACCTAAAGCAAGCAAAGCTATAAGGACAGAAGGAAGAATAACAGCTGTCAATAGGTTAAATAGCGGGCAAAATAGAGAATGGCTGCTACCTGATACAAAGATTTCCTTCTTGGTTGACAAAATGACACATGGTGTAAGGTGGTACACAGCAAACAGTCTGAAGACCCAAGGCACCCATACAGCAAACATTCTTTAAATAAGAGAATAAAACCATGTGTTGATTATAAATTCAAGAACTCTGAATATGAAACACTAAGCTGCCTAATAACTCACAACAGCATTGTTGTGCAGAGTACAAGAAAGTCAACCTCACACTTCTGCACTGGGCTGAAGCACATCACTGGGCACCTTCTGGTCCTTGATCTGGGTCACTTTCAAACAGCAACTGTAGTTAGCCTGTCTACAGTCGTTATTAGCAGTTGAGTCTGTCTTCTCTCTGCAACATAAACTCTGAGAGGAAAGAGGCTACATCCTTCTCAGGTGGAACTACACTCTGAGGGTACAGCGGAGAACTATTAATAGAGATCTGTGCTAACAATTAAGGTGTGTGCACAAGTACACCTACATGCATAAATGAATGTGAGTTATCAAGGGAGGGAGGGAGGGAAAAGGGAGGAAGGAAGGGGACAGAAAGGAACAGAGGGACAGAGGGAACAAGCAAGCAAGGGACAGAGGGAGTTAGAAAGGGACGGAGAGAGGGAGGGCTGGATTGGAGTAATTCATTCCATCAAGAAGTTATGGATGGTCTGACTTCTCATATTTGCTCCTCAGTCTCTTCCAGTCTCTCTTCACTCAAAGACGTTTCCCAGCAGCCCTTGAAATTCCATGGTGCCCTTCCCTAATCTCACCAATTACAGGTCAAGAGGTGTCATGTGAGCAATCTTTAACTTTTGCTTCAAAGAAAATGGAGTAGTTTGGGCTTCCCCATGTGTAGCACACAGGCACACAGCTTAGCTTCAGGTACACAGATAAGGAGAGAGCACCCAGGGGCAGAGAGAGAGGAGACAAAGCCTCCCTGGCCAAATAGACTAGTTGGATGCTACATGACCCAAGTCGACGAATATTCGATTCAAACACTAACTGCAGTTAGCAGAGACTGCAGCCTGATCGTTACTACCAGACCCAGGTGTGTGGTGTATCTAGACAAAGACAAGCCCAATAGCTAGCTTGGGGGACTAGTCAATCATATTTGGGCCAGTGAAGCCACCCAGCAATGCAGGAAAGACTTCACTGCACAGAGTCCACAGTAGGTTCCTAAGTTCATAGGCACAATTTAATTTAAATGCTGAATGTTTTCTTCTGCTTTTTCACATATATGTGTGTGTGTGTGTGCATGTATGTATATATATATATGTATGTCTGTATGTATACATAAACATATATATTAAATCAAGGTCTCATGTAGTCCAGGTTGGTCTCAGACTTGTTATGTTGGCAAAGCTGGCCTTGTACTGCTGCTGATCTTATTGTCTTTACTCACCTAGAGCTGGCATGACAGGCCTCCACAGTCACACCTGGTTACCCACTGCTGCCCACTCAGACATTTCTGCTCCTTGGTTGGCTTTTGGAGTTGTTTGGTATTTGTAAAAGTAATTTGTAGCAACCTGTTGCCCAACTAAAATTACCAAGTTGCTGTTTACATTTGTAATGAATTATGCCATCTTGCAATAAAGTGACAATGAAAACAAAAATACCCCCAAAGATCATTTGAACTGAGCACCTTAGACAATGCTGCTGCTAAGAGTCACACAAATACACACTTCTAAAAGAACGAGGGATGAATACATTTCAATTAGCTGAAAAGCATTTTAAACCTCTAAGAAATCATTCATACTATGCAAGGCACAATGAATGCAAACTGTGAACATGTACCATAGCACCTTCATTTAACATTTTTAAAAAAAAATCTCAAATTGGGGAAGGAAAAAATTACTATAATTGTACTTTACTTGAAGTTTTTTTCTTTTTAACTTTCTCACAAGTAAGCTGATCATATAAAAAGAATCAGAAGTGCCACATAAACCATGAAGCATGGGGATGTCTTACATTTGAAGGCAATTATCTGGGTGTAGTGGTATAAGCCTCTAACCTCAGCACACTGGGGGCACCCAGAGGCGGAGCCCTGAGGCTCAGGGGCCAGACAGTCCAGAGCAATTGGTGCTTGAGGTTCAGTGAGAGACGCTGTCTCAGGAAATCAGGGGGAGGGTGACTGACAAAAGTACCCCATGTTGACATCTAGACTCCAAACACTCAGAAGTCTATTCACATACAAGCGCACATCAAATATACATATCTGCATCTGTGTACATACAATACAGGTGTGTGTGCATGTATGTGCACATGCATTCTTCAACTCAAGTTCATCCAGAATTAAATAACAAAATGATAAATTTTAGAAATCAGGTTGACACACAAAATGCTTCTTTCTCTTGCTGTACAAGCGACATACACACAAACATATATACACACATACATATGTGAATTTGTCTTGAAAGATCTTTGACCCTGTCTAAAAGTAAATTTGGGGCAAAAGAGATTGAGTGGATAGTATAGGACCAAAAGAATGTCAAATAACAAAATGTTTATTGAGAATAAAAATGAAGGTTCCATGTAAGGAACAAAAACCAAGCTCACAAAAGCAGAAACGAAAGAAAAATAAAAAAGAAAGCAACAGATTAAGCAAAATTTTCTTTTCTTTTCTTTTATGTGCTTTGCCTGCATGTATGCCTGTATGAAGGTGTCAGATCCACTGGAACTTGAGTTACAGACAGTTGTGAGCTGCCATGTGGGTGCCAGGAATTGAACCTGGGTCCTCTGGAAGAACAGCCAGTGCTTCTAACCCCTGAGCCAAATCCCTAGCCCCCAAGCAAAAATTCTTATACTGAGTCCCAAGAAATCTAGTCAATGAAAAATTTTATTAGAGCAAGCCTGGCATTAAAGGCATGCACCACCATGTCCCACCAAGTTTTCTTCTGAGCTCCCTGTTAGCTTTGATGAATCTCAATTTTCAGCTTTTCCTATGTTTCTAACAGCGCAAGAGGAATTAAAGCCAGAGGAGCATCATAGATAAAGATCTCTTCTAGAGGTGACAATATTCAGAGTAAGAGGAGGGGCTGAGATAGAGGTCTGAGTGACCCCAAAACAGGAAACACTTACTAGACAGTACTTGGCAGAAAGCCCCAAACTGAGCCTCAGGCCAGGGAAGCCTTCCCTTAGCCCATCCCACTGTGGCCAACAAAACATGCTCATCAGCATCACTCCCTTCCAGGCTGGAATATCTGAGGAGACAATGAAATACCTCTGGACATGAATCTGGTTTTTCCCAAAAGACCATAGATAATGAAACGAGGCAAATCTGAAATGCAGGGCCCAAAAGCAAATACACCAGAAAGAACTCGAAAACAAACCTACTCTCTCCATGATGCACTCTAGAATCAAAGCCCCCATGTGAGACTGGAGACAAAACTGACCAAATAATCGTCATATTATCAAGGTTCAAAACTGTCTCTATCTTACAAACATACTGAACAAGATAGCAAAGCTAAGCAAAGACAGGATTCAATAAGGCCACAGAGCAACTTACTATTAAATGGACACAAACCTACTAAATCAAATGGAACTACTAAAAGCCAAAATTAAAACGTGGAATGGGAAGGCTAGTTCAACTTGAGAAAAGGGGTCACAGGGAGGTCTTCACTAAAAATACAATATACACTTGCATTAAAACTTAAATAAATAAATAAATAAATAAATGGACACCATAAAAATAAACTTAAATTCCATACACTGAAAGAACCTGCAAATTCACTCTGGTAGAAAGGTAAAGAGCTTAACTCTGAGATGCCTGAATGCAAACACCTTGCATACATGGCCACTTAATGGGAGTATTTCATCTGCTCCCTCAAAAACATGAATTTCAGGAAATGAAATTTGGCGTTCATTTATCAAACCACATTAGGCTCTCTTGAAAACTTTGAATTTTAAAGCCAAGTACTCGTTTGATTTCCAAGCGAGGTCAAGAAAATAAGACAGCACAGCGCTGACATTCAGGGCTGTGCCCCACACTGCTAAGGAGTGACACCAGAGTGGCCTGTTGCTATGGTTCCTGACCATTAATTCCTGAAAGAAGGTGATTAGACAGGCCGGCAGATGAGCATCAGTAGGATGCCACCACTTCGGCACAGAGCACGGACACACACTCCTCATGTCTGAGGCAGGTTACTTTCATGAACCACCACTTTGATGTCAACATCCCTTTCTCGCTGTAAGCCCGCAAAACAAACAAATTAATTAAAGTTCAGCTTCAACAAATTGGGGAATAAAGTATGATATTATTTGGGGGAGTGAAGAACATGGATAGGCTATTCCTTTAAGGAAATCTTTAATCTTTTAAAGGCTTCTGCCCACATGCCACACATGTACATTGATACACATGTTTATATGCAGGTTCATGTCAACAGAAGAGGAAGTGACCAAATCCCAGGCCCCAAAGGCTGAAACAGTTTTAGCTACAAGTCCAACAATTACATATGATTTTTACCTTTTTTTTTGCTTCTGTAATTCAATCTTCAGTTATAGTCACCTCAAAAGGTCACTTCTCACCCTGAAAACAAAACAGAAACAACACATCACAATCCAAGTGACAAGTAGAATCTCACAATGTCCAGCATCCACACAAGTCAAAAGACCAGGAGTTTAACTGTACATCCAGGAGATTTCTCAGTTCACAGAAACAAGGCTGGGATCTTCACTCTAACACCATAAACCCAACAGAGACAGGGAAAGTGAAGACGAAACATTTCCGACTTTTCGTAAGAACTCTTTCTTGCTTTGCCATCTAATAATTCATTTTCTAGTGGAAGAATACATGACTCATGGGCCTCTGTTTTTGGAAACCCAACTGTTACTTGAATGTGTGTGTTTGGTTCATGCCCACAACATTTCTAATTTCATTAAAGCATCGGGCTTATTTTTTTCCCTCTTTGAAAGTGAGCTTGCACTTGCAGACATGATGCTTTCTGTCACTCTGAACGTTTCAAAATAATTTTCCTTTTTTAAAGGCACCATTTTCTACTTGGGGAGGGGCAAGGGGTTAATTGCTGTTGAAAGCTTCTCACAGAATATTTAGCACTTAGCATCTATCTCTACCAGATCCACTACATTAGATAAAAATGGTTCATGTCACATGAAATAAACAAATGAAACCAAGCTTCCCAAAACACAAAGGAAGCGAAGAACACATTTCAACCCACATCTCCTCCGCATCTCCACCGCCCCTCAGCAAAACTCCTCTGTGCCTTGTAAGAAATGTCAGAAGCTGCCTCTTCCTGTTCAAGTAACTGGAATCAGCACATGGCCCAAGTGAAAAAGACAAAGATTAGTTTGTTAATTTAGGCCATGGTAGCGAAGGTGCAGGGTACATCCCACCTCACTGAAGAAATACTAGAATATGAGATGGTGAGATCCTATCACGTTACTAGCTGGCTAACAGCATTTTGCTACTGCCCAGAACAGTACGGAACGGAGTACGTCCCCGCTCGCTCTCCCTCTGCTGTCAGCGCTGAATGGGAAAGGCCAACTCAACTCCCTTCACTACTTTCATGCCAACCTCTGACATTTCCACAATCAAGGGGTATGCAGATTCTTGCCATGCTGACTGGAAAAAAAGATGCAGGGTGTGAGTGAAATCAGAATTCTCGTGTTTACTGTTAAGAGGAAATTGGAGGTTTTCACCATAAATCTTTACCTTTTAGGTGGGGGAAAACCCTACACGGGGGTTTAAAATGACAGCCCTGCAACTTGCACCCAAACCTTTTTTGTTTTTACACAAAACAATTCAAACTGAAAATGAAAACCGTGTGCCTTCCCGCTGATGCGTCCACTCAGGATTGCCTTCTTGTTTCGTAGTGAACAACAATAAGAAAGCGCAGCGACCATCAAGTGTTCAAGGCAGGCCAGGAGCCTGGGAGGTACCCCCACTCCACTCGAGGCACATAGCATCTCCTACACAAGAAATGGCAGCCCAAAAAATCAAAACTTTTAAAATTATACTGTTATTTGCAGTCCTAGGGACAACACTCAAGGTCCCTCACATGCTAGGCAAGCACTTGACCACTTAGCTACACGACCAGAATTCATCAAATCTTAAATATAAAATAAGTGAACTTTGGCAGACCCTGCTCAATTCAAAGCAAGAAGGCCCCTTTCTCCCTCCCTTTTCCTGGAGACTTACTCCAATGCATGCGCTTTAAACTAATTTATATGTTTATCTATTGAGCTGGGTCTATTTTTGCATGTTTGGCAGAAGGGCCTATAGTATTAGACTTTGCAATGCAGATGAGATTTGCTATCATATAGGGAAGGCAAACAACTGGACCTCATTAAAATTTAATTTCCAAAGAAAACTGCTGAAAGGCCTACTTTGAATAAAGTTATCTATCTCTAGTGTTGCATCTGAACCGACGGAACAAATTCCAGGTAAGTGTGAGGTCTGTCTGTTCACACAGCTGCCTAAAAAGCATAGACCATAAGTGAGTAGGGGCAAAACCAGACACTGGTTGATCCTCAATGTAACGTACGTGTCGTTTTTTCCACTGGGGAAATAAAAGCATAAAGAGTGAGTAACCGCACAATTAGACAACGGACACACACACAGACTCAGGCAGTGCAAAACTGGCTACGTTTGATTTCCACTTATGCGTCAAGTATTGTCAGTAAGATGTAAAACATATCCATAAATTTTAATGCACACGCACATCTGACCACTCATTAATTTATTTCTGTTGATTTTACTTTTTAGAAAGAAGGCATCCATTAGCCTAGTCCATCTGAAATGGTATTTTCTGAGTTTTGCTGCAGAAAGATTAATAGTTCAACAGCTGTTTGCCATCACGTGGAATTAAATGAAATGTGTCAATATAGAAGACAAGAAAATAAGGGGTTAGAACTGAGGCCCAAGCTGGTATCAGTATGTGCTTGGGAAAATCAGAAATCACCAACCGTAGTGAAAAAGATGCAACTTGCTTTTTCCTGAAGCATGGAACATCAATTCCTAAAACTGTGTGCTTTTACTGATCAAGTCAATCGACTATTTACCTGTGTGACTGTTGACAGCACAAACACAAAAGCTCAAATTAAACCACTGTGTAAAGCTTTTCAGTTCACACACACACACACACACACACACACAGTATAAAAGAACTGTATTCCCTTCCAGGCCTCTTGTCTCTTGGTTTTAAAAGGCTGCCACCACACAGATGCCATGTTGTTTTCTTTTTCTCTTTTTAAGAACTTCCCTGGTGATTTTCTGTGTTAGAAGTGAGCCAGGCATATGGTAAACAGAAATTACTTTCCTTTCTGGCATTCTCTTTCCCAGTAAAGATCCCATGAACTAGAATTTTCCAAGGCCTCTTCAGTACAGCCCGTGTTATTTACCTGAGGCTACAAGGTGACCACAGAGGCTGTGCTGAACCCCTGCACGTCACCTGCCACCTGTAGGGCTGGAAACCCAATATCTCAAGTGCTTCCTCTTTTTCTACTTCCTCCGCCCTCCCTCCTCCACTAGTTCACTGTGCAGTGCCCTGTGGTTGCATCCAGGCTGCACTCTGGGTTTTGTCCCTCACTGGATCTGTGAGATATGGAACACAACTGCCAGCTGGCATAAGCTCCTTGGAACTGAAGCACAAGTTAGTGGGTGAGATCCCACTTCACAGGACTGGAAAGTAACAGCATACCTTCTATTTTTCACGCTCGAAGTAGTTCCCCCTTTCCCTTTCACAGCGGCTACAATAAACGATCCCCACCGCGATGCCTGAACTCTCTTTCACAATATGCAATTACCACAAACTGATGCCGAAGGGTGACCAACATTATCTGTCTCAAGCCTCCATCCAGCACAGGCTGGTGGGAGAGCCACTGTGTGCCAGTCTTACCAGAGACATGAGGTGAGCCAAGCCATTCCAGGTCCATGGCAATGGGGGCAGTTTAGCAGGTGCAAGGGCCCAGGACTCAGCACTGTGCTTTCCTAAAGGATAGAGCATGGCTCAAACGTCCACACTCCCACATCCTCCTACTGAACAGCAGAGACTTTACTTGAGAAAATCGGTCCAAACGGGCCAGTTTCCAAGGGAGTACTGCCTCTTTAAGTCATCAGTCTGAACTCATTTTGGCTTTCCTGTCTTATCTTCCAGTGATTTCTTAGAAAACAGAAGGCTATGGGCACATGTTTGACTGATTGAACACAAGAGTCACTTTATTTTCGACACTTAAGAAAATCCACTTCAAAATTACCCCAGAGCTTAGCCCTGCACTCTCCACAACTTCAACTACTGAGTCAGATGTAACAAGATTTCAAAGGATGGAAGGCAGAAAGACAAAGAAAACTGGGGGTGGGGGGAGCAGAGTAGAGAATGAAAAGGGAAAGGAGGAAGGAGGAAGGACATGGGAAATAAACGTCTGTGCAGCCCAGGCATTCTGCAGCCGGGGGTGGCCTGAGACACACCCATGGCAGTTGGCTTATAAAGGCTACACTTCCTTTACTGGTCTCTATCAAAGAAATGACCAGCCACACACCACTACGTCATTGTCCAAACCCCCTCCTGTCCCTGGAAGGAACATTTTACTGCCCTTTTTCTCCCTCTGGGGACACATCACAGAGTCTAACTTTGGGGATCTGTTCTGGTAGGCAAAACTCGAAAACCCCACACACAACCATGTGCTACGCAGAGGCTACAGGCAACCCAGAGGATTGCCGAAGACATCACTCCAGGCTGGCGCTCCCCCAGGAAAACTACAGCCAAGGGCCTGTCTCACTTGGAAAACTCATTCTCTTTTACCTTCCACTCAAGTAAAACCCTGGCCACGGTCATGTGAAAATATTTTATAGGTATCCTTTAACAACCTGTACACGTTGAAAACCAAAAACAATATTTGCTGTTTTGCCTTTGAAGCGCTAACAAAGCCTTTGTTTTAGATTCGCCTTCAGTGTGCAATAAGAGTTAATAATCAAATCCATCCCAACCCCCACAAATGTTAAACAAAAAGATAAAAGAAATGCAAATAGCTATTGTCATGGAAAGTTAAAGTACCTGTCTGTATTTTTACGTGAAAACTATTATCTCTATCAATCAAAATTTAAGAATACAATAGTGCTAATCACAGAAGGTGCTCTGACGGCTTTACTTCTTTCCCCTTATTAAAAAAAAAAGTATTTTTCCTCTTTAAAAAAAATGAGTATAAAAGTCATATACTTACAATTAGCTAGAATATTTGTAATTTTATCATTAAAAACCTTCAGCAGCCCCACTGCTAATAAATGCTTCTAAGTCTCTAGACTGATTGGTACCCAAGAAGACCCAAGCCCTCGCATATTTTAATAAGGTTGATGGAATTTCATTTTAATTCTCCCTGTTTCCAACCTGCGGGGGAACAGCACACTCTCCTGTTGGAAGGAGTTACTCATAACGAGGCAACAGTCAGGGGGAAGTGAAGGGGGCCTTCGTTTCCATCCAACCCCTGCACCCAGCAATACCTTTATACAGGACATGAACCTTGGCTCGTTCTCCTCACCTGTTTTGACAACTTGAATTGAAATGATAAACATTCTGCCCTGAAAAGAAAGTGGAATATCCCCAAATTGCCCAGAGTAATCCAAGTGCAGCAACTGCTGAGTCGTTTTCTAATTCACTTAAAAATAAAAATGATTGCATTGGCTAAAGACGGTAAAAGAACAAAAAGAGTAGCCAGACCCCAGATAGTCAAACAAACAGCTCAAGATTAGAATTCCTTGAACAAACACTTAAGCCAGGATGCCATTATGCAGACCCACTGAGCCTGGATAGATGTCCCCTCTGCCAGAGAGCCAAGGGGCTGTCATTTTCCCCCAAGCAAGATCAGATTTCCTTCCCTCTCCACTGCCTCTCTGAGCGTCAGGGCCCAGCCTCTCATGTGTGCTATTAATATCAGTGAGGAGACGATTCGATTTCCACAGAAGAAAACCTCTCGGATCTGAGCACAGACCTTCGGGGAGGACCCTGGCCCCATATCACAATACAGTAGCTGAGTTTTGCCGGCTTTTCTGCAGTTCAGCCTCACACACTGTGAGAAGCCTCTTACTAGACAATGGTAGCTCTGGCTGCAGGACAGTTACAAAACAGGATTTGCTAGGACCAAGAATAGTCAAGCTGCGCTCGCCCTCTCCCTTTTCTTTTTTAATTCCTTCCTGTCCCCAAGAGCCTCACACTACCAGTTCAAAATTCAGCTGCCTTCCCTAAGAGGCACCTGTACTAGTCTATTTCAAAGCAACCGGCAAGTGAAAACTGCCCAGGAACCAGGACAGCTTTCCGTAGGCACTGAGAAGGGCAGCAAAGTGCCCTCTCAACACTTGCAAAATGAAACAAAAGTATCAGCTTGTCTTGGCACACACTTACCCATTCATGGTGAGGCAGCAGAGCTTAGAGACAGGAGAGGCAAGTCTCTCGCAGGACAAAACGAAGTTCAAGAGTTTGTAAGGGAGAAACTACAGGCAGTGGGAAGCCAAGTCCCGCAGGCCCTCAGGGTTCCCAGGCTGGCGGCAGTGTGAGGAAGGACTGAAGGCATGTGGGCTAAACACAACAAAGCCACTGCCTTACTCTAGATTAAATATGCAGGAAGAGGCCCCTTTGCATAAACACAAACACTCAGCAAATGAACAACTGGCTCAATCAGGCGCCCGCTGTGCCTTCTACCTAGCCTCCTCTGTCAGGAGACACTGCCTCTTCCAGGGGACACCACTAAACCTGGAGACCTCCCTATAAATGGAATGTTGCTACGCTAACAATTGAAATGAATTACGTTCATCAGTAATTAAGAATTCACTTCTGGGGGGTGGCACGGAGGAACAAACTTGGATGTCCAGGTACTTCCAAAACAAGCTGGGACATAGCACTTCTGCAAAGTTCTGTTGCAGGCTGTACTTCAGCCGCCCATGATCAAGGAGGGTTTTAAAGAAGCTTATGGTTTAGTCCCAGTTTAAGGTTACTTTATACACCCCTCAAGGCACATTTTGTGTATATTTATAAAATACACATAAATCAGAGGTTCACATATATATAGGCATATGAATATCACTGCATAAAATCTCAGATATAATACTTATGCATATCTACAGGGAATACAAATAAACACACATACACAGAATATCACTTAACTCACTAAGAATATCCTTTAGCTCACTAATCATTTAAGGAAAATAATGGGAGCTTTCCAAAAGTACATCCCAAATGCCTGCCTTTCAAATGTCACCAATGCATGACCGCTCATTTAAAAACATTATCCAGATATTAGGAAGGGTGCTTTTAAGTGAGTGGCCTCGGCCACTTATCACTTCAATTAAACAATGCAATTACAGTCAACAATTTTCTCCATTTCTGCAGAAAAAATATGTCATACCTCAATGTAATTTGTCTGTAAAACCCAGGAATTTAGCAAGAGGGAAAAACATATAAAGGCTGAGAATTTTCTACCATGTCTTCCTCAGACTAAGGAGTCAGCTTCTACTGACCTCTGACCCTCTGGTTATGGCAACTTGTTGGTCTTAGTAACTTAATTATTTTTCCCTCCATTTTGTTTTTCAGTTTTTGAATTATAAGTTAAATGTGAAATTTTTATTCCGTATGTTTACAATTTTTTTTTACATTTATTTATGTGTGTGTGCTTGCACACATGCAAGAACTTGTAAGGTCCTTTCCTGACTGGGGTAGAACTCATGTCATCAAGTTTAGTGGAAGGCATTTTTACCCACTGAGCCATCTTGTCAGCCACCAATTACTTTTAAATGATTTTATAGTATTACATGATTTCAAATGACACATAGAAAGACTATGTTCAGTTATCTGGTTGTAAGCCACACAGAACTGTGGGGAACCAATTCAGTTTTACAGCATGCATCTATGGTACATTTTGTATGCTATATTGAAAAAGCACTGCCCCAGGAGAGAGGGGTGTCATCTCATCATCTGCTGCAAAAACAAAAGATCCACCCTTTAAAATACTTTTTTTTAAATATTAAAACAAAGGCCTACTTCAAACATAGACAATGGCAGCTACTAGAGAAAATAAATCAAATAAAAAGATCCCCAACATTCCAAAGAACAAAGCATAGGTCCTAGAGAAGCTAAAGACTCCTGTTCTCTTCACTATTTTCCCCTGAACTGATCTTCCAAGACCACCGATCCCCACACATGAGAGCAGTTTCTCCTTTATCAAGCAAGACACAGAACAAAAATATAATCAATCTACCACTGTAAAGGAGCTCCTGTGCACCCCAGTGTTGTTTCTAACAACTATTGGGCAGTTCGGGTGGGTCGCTGTGTTTCCTAGCTCACCCGCAGCACACTGAGTAAGCTAATGGAAGTGTGGAAGGCAGAATCGGTATTAATGAGCTGTACCATGTGAACCCGTTGACACTGAATATATTGTACAATTAGATGTGGCATCTGATTCCATAGGTATTAGATACTGTACTCTAAATTAATATTTTAATGAGGACAGTGAAATAAAGGCGACAACCCAGGTAAGAGATCCCTGCTTTGTAGCTCAGCCTGGCCTTATTGCTGGAAGGCTCTCAGACACAGGAGCCAACGACACAGACAGGGATTGGGACAGAAATCCGTATGCAAGCTCTTCGGGCTGAGTGACACATACTGATGCACAGAGTCAAAGATGTCATCCTCACACAAGCTCCACTTGCTGTGACCTAGAGAGAGGAAGAAGGGGGAGGGTGGGAGGCCACGGCAGCTAGAGCTCCAGAAAATAAACAGGGTGTACAGTTTCAAAGGCTCCAGACACAGGCTTTTCATTGTTCAAGCCAATTATCAGCGGAAAATAATAACAACAGATGGATCTGGAGTCACTGACTTTTCATATGCACTTCTCTGGGCTGAACAGATGAAGAAACGCGAGAGCTATCTCAAAAAGGCAAAACATCTCACAGTGAAAGAACTCCACAGTCCAGATGGGGACCTTCTAAGTCTGCTGAGTATCTTCTTAACGTTGTAAGATAGACTTACTGAGACATTTCAAGAGCCGATCGGATACGATGCCTATAATGGCTTCATTAATGGAAAGGGTCACCTTGGACTTGTGACTAACAGGAAATTCAATAAGGATGAAACTATAGGTTTTCTGTTTGCTAGTCAGGGACTGTAGGTCCCCACTCAAACTCCAAACCTGTATACTATGGGAGAATAAACAATCATCCATCCAAGGAGAGATAAACGAAGGCTGTATTAAGTATGTTAATTATCCTGATGGGATAGGGGGAAAATAGCCCTGAAGTAATTTCTTATTGGAGCCTCCAGTGATAAAATGCCAGTCTTTGTAAGTAATGACAGCATCTGAAACACCCTTCACCACCAGCGACTTTAAAAGATGCTTTGCATTTAGTATAAAACAAATAGATTTCCATATAAGGTTCATATAAAAATAGAGGGAGATATAAATTTTCTAATACATGCCAACCACACACTTGGGCAAACATCAACCTGTACTTACCTACTCTCAATGACTTGAACACTAATCAAGTCAGGTTTTCAACAGAACTCTGTAGGTTAACTACAACCTGAGAGCCTGTAGCGAGCGGTGGGGAAAGGAAGTTTCTCATCAGGCCGACCTCGCTCTTTATCTTTTTATGCATCCACCTCCATCCAGGCATCATCAATTCCACACGCACCCTTTGCAGAGATCTCTACCGGAACTGATATAAAATATGCTTGAAGTCACCACTTAAGAAAAAAGAAAAACTGATCCTGCTACTATTTACCAACACACTTAACATTTAAAAAAATATATATTGCTATGAGCACACTGTTGACTTCACAAGTTCATAATGTAAGCTAAAAAAAAAAAAATTATACCCCCAGTAAGGTTTTTCTTTCAAAGCACTCTGACAAAAGTAAATTCCTAGCAGAACATGAAGGCACGAAGCAGAAAATATCGCCGAGGGCAAAATTCTGCAACTGCTTTAAGAAGCAAACAAGAACACAAAAGATGTGTAATGCAGCCATCTGGCTCTCCTCATACTATAGCAATGCCTCAACTTTATCCCCGCCCCCTGAGCCCGCCCACACCCATGCCACAAACCAAATGGCTTTACTTATGTTTCCTACACAGTGAATTTACACCAGGCAGCCAGGAGGCTAAAGTTGATTTTATATATATAATTCTGAATTCCCCCCACTTCAGTGACTTTGTTGTTATTGTCACTAGTCACAGTGGGACTTCTTGGAAAAACTTCTGAGTATTTCACTGTGTTAAAGCCATTGTCATGTGGATCTAAGGGTTCAGTTTCAAGAAAGGCACCTGCAAAAACTTCACCTCTGCCATCTTGTGCTTTCTGCTAAAAGCTGTCTCTATCCAGACACATGTGAAAAAAAAAAAGACACTGAAGTTATAACAATAGAGCCTTTCCTTTTTGGGCACAAAAGTGTGGGTCACTCCCTTCTGCTTATTGCTAGACATGGCTACCTTAACTCTAATCACACCCTCCCTCATTGGGATCTAGTCATCTCTGACTTAGTCTGTGAACAGTTATTAACAACTACTATGTAGTCATGAGCTTGCTAGACTACAGAGCACCAAAACCCAAGATTCTCCTGTGTTAAAGCAAGACCTGCCTGGTCATTAAAACAAGTACTCTACAGTTTTGAAAGTTTCCACAGAAGTAGGCTGATACATTACACTTATGAGATATTCCTACCTGCATGACAAAAGTATGGAAGGTGAAATCCCAACCAGACGTGTTGAGGGATCCAGATGTTTCCAAAAGGTGGAAATTAGGACTTTCAATGGAAACCTCTGTTTGGATAAAATCAACACAATAGATGCCTCTCACCTTGGGGGGATGGGGTAAGAGGAAAACAAGATAATAAAGAGCCACGACAGCTCTACGGTGACCCTGGATTTCCTACATGGGCAGCTGGAGACAGGGCACTGACCATGGACAAGAACTTTCAGGACGTAGGTTTTCAGCAAAGTCATATTTGGCTCTGTTCCGGGTGTTTCTACCCACAGAGGTCTCGGCCCTGCACATCACTGGTCATCAGTTGGACACACACAGTGAAACCAGCCACCGCCACCGGATGAGGTATTGAACTAATTGTTTAAGCCTGTACCAGTGTCTGGGCCCCAGTTGGCAGACACAGCTCACGGCTGCCTACCAGACCCAGGCTAGCACAGCTGGAGCCTGACATCCAGCTCTCAAGGAGCACATCTGGCTCTTCGTGGCTCCCATCTGCAGGGAAATAGATTCAGTTTGGGTTTTAGGTAAAGTATAATGAGCAAAGAAAGCAAGGGGGATTCACCTGAACTGTACATTTGGTTTGGGGATAAAATGTCAATATACAAACTCCATGAAGGTAGGGGCATTATCTGACTTTCATTTTGTATCCCTGGGGGTGAACAGCAGCTCTCCCTGGGACAGGGCCAGTGACAAACAAGGGAGCGATGGAAACCAGCTCATGAGCTGCAGAAAAGCATCCCCATACCTCATTCCAGCAGAAGTGACTCTACAGCTAAATCTTGCAAGCATGTTTACACTCATGAATAAAGCCATGTGCCTTCCCTGCATGGCCGGAAAGACTCCCAAGTCTCCCTTCCCCAAAATAACCACCTCTAAATACTATGAGTCTCCCCTTTAGTGGTCCTTCAACTGTGAAACTTGGCAGAAATGTACCCCTAAGTGTCTATGAGTGACCCGAACATATAAACCAAATTCTTGGTCACCAGAGAAATCCCAAGTGATGAGGCAACTGTTCCTGGCACTTTGTCAACCCATTCCCTTCCCATGCCTCTCTTCTTGGTTCCCCTGACATCTGCAGATCTCGGCCCCGGTCTATACTCAACTCTGACCCAAGCCATGGTGTTTCTGAAGCTCATTTCCATCTCCCACGAGAACATACTCGGAAACGCCCTGGCTAGAAAGGAGCTGACATTTTCAAGATGCTAAGTTAACAAAGACATTAAGGAAACTGTCACCTTGGTGAGCATACAGTTTCCCCAAATATCCCACAAATCTGGTCAAAGAAAAGGACCTTGGACACAAGCCTGGCACAGCCTTCTACATACGATTCTGTTTCTATAGTACATAAAGTGACAGTGCCCACAAGAGCAGCTGAAACGGGCAGGCAACTTGGACCTGTTAGCATAGGTCTTCAAGAAAACAAAATCATTCAAGAGAACTGTAGATGAGGCCTGTGCCAAACCCATCACCTTTTCTGCCACAGAAAGCATTAAAAAGGTGGGGAAGGGGGCTGGAGATGGCTCAGTGGTTAAGAGCACTGCCTGCTCTTCCAAAGGTCCTGAGTTCAATTCCCAGCAACCACATGGTGGCTCATAACCATCAGTAATGAGATCTGGTGCCCTCTTCTGGCCTGCAAGTATATATGCAGGCAGAATACTGTATACATAAATAAATAAATTTTTAAAAAAAGGCGGGGAAGGTGAGTCTTTCAGAGTATGTCTCTAAGATGTTGAACAGTGCTTTGTCCAGGCTGGTGAATGTGGTCTTAAAGTTACTTTAGAAAGAAATTGATGACTCTCCCATAAAAGAGAGGCAAGGTAGCTAGGGAGACAGTTCAGTCAGGAAAGTGCTTGCCAAGCAGTTCTAAAGATCTGAGTTCAAATCCCTAATACTTAGGTAAAAAATCAAAGCACAGAAGTATGCTGTTCTTCAACCACACTGCTGGGGAGGCAGTGACAAAAATGAGCCCAGGGTGCTCAGGCCAGAAAGACCAACAAAATCTGCATGTTCCCAGTTCAAAGAGAGAGGTTCTCTCATGGGGAGAGAGATTAGGGAACACACTAGACATCGACCTCTGGCCTCAACACACAGCCATGTGTACTTGAACATGTACGTGTATAGACATGAACACAAACAGAGCATACACACACAGAGGTGGACCAAGGGAAGATAAGGACATGGTAGCAATCCATGACTCCACAACTGGGGAGGCGAGGGTAGGAGGACCCAAGTTCCCATAAGATCTAGCTGCATAGCAAGAACTGCTCTCAAAAACAAATGAAAAGAGGAAGGGGCAGAAGGGGAAGGAGAAGGGGGACAAAGAAGTTACCTCAAGAACAGCCCTGCTCCCATCCATATTTGAAACGCCCTCCACAGCCTCACAGCCACACAGAAAGCTGGCAACCACCAAAGGAGAGGGGTACACTGGGCTGCAAGCCTGTGGGGCTGAAACTGAGTTAAAGCCACAACTACAATGTAGGAAACAGAGAAAAATGACTATAAGAAAGCAAGGCTGGAGGTGTGGAGGACCAATGTCTCTGCTTCCTAACTCCTCCTTGGGCTGCCTCAAGGAAGACAAATACTACAGAAAACCATGGCATCCAGTATAAACGAAGCTGGAATGGTTCAGGCCTTACCAGCTCAGGTTCAAGTGCCCAGGATCAAAACTCAGTTCAACTGTTTCATTACCACGAGAGCCCAAGCAAGTTGTTTTGAGTTCTCTATCCCTCAATGTGCCTGTCCATAAAATGGGCTCTAATTGCAGTTCATCACACACTTTTGAGGAACAAATGCATTAACAAGAACAAAGGGCCTGACACCTCAAGAAAGTTATTAATAAAAGATCAGTCACTGATCAGGGTTACCTTAACTTAATCTAAAACTTTCTGCACTTTATTTCTACAGGCTGTTAATTATTTCTGGTTGCCTGGCACACTACTGGCTAGAAAGCAAAGCTTGCACGCTTGCACACAAAGGGCTAAAAGAAATCAGAGTTCTTGTTTTTTCTTCTCAACATTAACCGAAGAGTCAAAGACCTCTATTTGGGTCTCACCCACTTCGGTGGAGGCAATTCATTAGTGAGAAAGGAGTTATGATGAAGGTTAGTGGAGGCTGCCTGTCCCCCAAATGACCCAGAAAGACTTAGGGGAGCTCTTCAGAGGAGGCAGGGGAGGAATCTGGTCTGGAACCCGAAGGCACGAAAACACATTTTCTTGAATGGATCAAGTCTATGTGTATAGATTCTGTTGCTGATTTAGGATCTTAAACAGTTTGTTTATTTTTTAAATGCCTTTCAGCTCACCTTTAATAACACATTTCTTTGACTTGGCTGAACTATGCCTCAGAAGAATTACAAGCAGGAATATGGCAGGGTAAAAGGTTCAGGGCACTAATCCACACCTGGTCCATGTAAAAAAAAATGGTTGGGGGGTGCTCATATTTTCCACACAGAAACTAGCCTTTTTATATGAAACAGTCTTTCATTTGCTAAGGCATTCTGCACACTAGACACCTTTCCATGTGCCTTACCACAGAATTGTCTCCTCACACCACAAGACTTTGTCAGTGATTGATGATGATGATGATGGTGGTGGTGGTGCTGGTAGTGTTGGTGGTGGAAGAGGGAAATGAAGGGGCAAAAAGAACACAACACGTCTCAAAATAAGAAAATGAGAGGCTGGAGAGAAGGCTCAATGGTGAAGAGCATTGGTTTCTCTTCCAGAGGTCCTAAGTTCAATTCCCAGCAACCACATGGTAGATCACAACCATCTGTAATGAAATCTGGTACCCTCTTCTGGACTATAGGCATATGTGCAGGCAGAACACTGTATACATAATAAATAAATCATTTAAAAAATAGAAAATGAAGATGCACTTAGCCAGAAAACCCCTTACTAAGTTTTGTCAACAACAAACGACCATTATACATACACCAAGAATTGATTTGGGATGAACTCAAAAAATGCAGTGTGTCTTCTGTGACTAAACCAGATTTCTCCTGCAAAAGTATGTCTCAGACTTTTAAGGATGATCAAGCTCAGATGGGGAAATCTTACGGGAAAGAACAAACAGACAGCAAGTAGGGTTGAATGGTACCCTCTGAGGGTATAGACAAGCCACTTCAACATTGGCCACAGATTCTGTGGAGGTGGTGGGGACCCAAACACCAAGAGTAGGCCTCTGACTCCCAGTGACACAGAAAAGAATATTGGGAGGACAGTCACTGGAAATGGCAGTTGTGGAAGTACAGCATTTAGGAATGAGGCCCTTTGACCCAGAGAGCACAGAGAGTGGAGGGAGGAGTCACGCATGTCACAAACTGTGTGTGCCAGGCCTGTGCATGGAAGGCAAGATTCTACAAAGTCATTCACCTCTATTTTCTCAGCATCCCGTATTTGCCTCTCATTTTTTTCCCAAGAAAATTCTTCTTAATCAGTGCAGGTTTGAAGTAGAGAAGGGGCTATCCTTAGACCATCATCAAGAGGCAATAGAGTGGCTGGGTGGTGGCGGCACATGCCTTTAATGCCAGCACTTGGGAGACAGAGGCAGGCAGATCTCTGAGTTTGAGGCCAACCTGGTCTACAGAGTGAGTTTTCCAGGACAGCTAGGGCTATACAGAGAAGTCATGTTTCAAAAACCAAAAAAAAAAAGAAAGAAAAAAAGAAAAGAAAAGAAAGAGTGAAGTATAAGAATCCATTAGAAGGCAAGAGAATGGCTTCTATTCTGAGACCCAGCAAGAAACCCCAGCTGAAAGGAGAAGTCCCTCCCCGTCCCCATGCAGGCTCCTTGTTGGTGACAGAGATGCTGCTTAGCTATGTGTAATTTTGTTTTGAGAAGCCAGGAAGAAATACTACACTGCCAAGCAGTTCTCAGAGAGAGAGATCCCGGGCACCAAGAAGACTGAACAATGTGTGTACTAGATTATATTCACCATGGAAATTCTAACAGCTCGAACGTCCTACTCCGCTTTCAGAATCAGTAAGAAGAATGAGTATCTCTCTATCACTCATCTTCTGTGCCCACAGTAGCACTGAGCCATCCTATGTGCCGGAATGCATGGGAGGGCGAGAACCCTCATGATGCCTGCTTCTGCCGACCTCGAAGACCTTCTATGCCACCATGACTCGAAAGTCACCCACACACTCTGCTGGCTGCTATGACGCCATACTGTCACCCTATCAGGTGTGTGGTACCACACGGTCTGAATAAATACTTAGCCACAACCACATAGTAAATGAGAATTCACAAAAGTAGACTGGGAAGACAAAGACGTCTCTATACAGTAATAGTAACTAAGAGCTTAAGTAAATGGCCCCACTGAAAAAAAAAGTTTGAAAGTAGCAATATAAACTATATTTAATAGCAACAAAAAATATTTTCCTTTTGGGAAAACAACTTTGGCTTCTCAAAGCTCCTGCCTTTTTATATGACTTGATACAGTGTGGCTGAATGCTTTCATTTCTTAAAACACAGATGTGAGCCCCTGCCCCAATTCTCCTTAAAAGTTGGTTCCTTTTTAGTTAATTGCCCTCCAAATACAATACTCAACTAAGAGCCATTTTGGTAGCCCTCCCCGTTGTTATTTTCTTAGGCATTGACTATAACACATCCCAAAGAACATATGTTTCCAAAGAGGAAAAAAAACTACCTAGACCTAATACACAGTGAAAAATAAATGTAGAGCAGCCTTCTGGTCTGACATGAGAGTATAAAAATGATATGAGCAAGAGCGGCTAAGTTTACATACTTTTCATTCAAAACTGCCGCTCCGAAACCACAATACCTTTAAAACGACATTTGAAAGAAACAGATACGGCACGGCTTTGGTCTCGGCGAGATGTTGCAAACACTGAATTAAAGGAGCTTTTCTTTTCAGGCAAGTAACCCTGAGAACAATTTAAAAGAAAGGAGTGACTCCCTTTGAAAATAACCTAACGATAAACACCGCAGATCACAATAACTCTACCACACAAGATTTTGTTTTATTTCCTTTTTCCTTTAAAACCACCAAGACTCAAGCATCCAAACACAACTCAGGGACAGGGGAATGAGCCTTCTCTGGTTAATATTTCATTGGATGCTAAAGACTTCTTGGAGAGGATCTCTGGGCTTCCAGTGGCAAGGCACACAAGAGGTCCCTATCTCAGTAAGAGAGGCAGGGCTCTTCCCTTGAATAAACGAAAATAACATACAATTAAATCAGATTCAATTAATAAATTACTTTGGTGGACCTCGAAGGCCAAGTCCTATTTAATTACATAATTTAAAAAATATTTGCACATTGCAATCACCGAAATCGGCTTTGAGGTTTCATCATACACACTTAACACTTGAGTTAGAGAACAAATTTATTTAATAAATGCAAGCCTAAGTGCTGGAAGGCCGCAGCTCTCAAAACTGCAAAATCACTTAGCGCACCCTCAGAGAAAGCAAATAAACTTTCCCAGTATTCAGAGGGAGGCTGCTGCTGAACATCAGGAAAGGCAGGCTGGCTTTGTGTGATTTCTCTCTCATGTGCTGCCTGTAAATCTGACCGTCCCGAGGTGATTAGAATACAGCTAATGGACGAAATGGGTCCAGTTAAAGATAACTGGAAAACACAGTAAGGTGGGAGATGTCAAGGACCCGGTAGTAAAAAGCTCTTCAGAGCGAGAAAGAGCGAAACAAAGAGAAGTGGTGTTCGCTCCCCATCACTCACCCCATGGAATACCAAAATACACCGTAAATTAACATGGTTCCTGGGGGTAGAGAGGCGTTCCATTAGGAAGGCACACACAAATCTAGGGATGAGAGGGATGGCCATAAAAAGGATAGAATTACTGGCACCCCCAAAGAGGGGAGGGCAGAAACATTTCAAAATGACTGTGTTCCCTATGGCTGATGGGGTGATTTGGGGGGCTAGCAATGTAGCCAGGGTGGAATTTTCTAGAAGACTCCCGGCTAGCCTAGGCATCAAGACTTGTTTTCCTTTCCCATTTTGACAGGTGTCTTTGTCAGGATAGGCACTTTGACACATCCACTAAATGCTTTACACCCCTAAGCACCCCAGCTCTTCTACATCAGTGAATCTTAAAGCAAAAAGCCTCCAAGTACAGGACAGTGGTGGAAGTGTTGCTGTTGTTTGTGGATCTTAAAGATTTGTCGGGTGGCTGGGCAGACATTGTGGCACACACCTTTAATCCTAACACTTGGGAGGCAGAGGCAGGTGGATCTCTGAGTTCTTAGATAGAGACACCCTGTCTTGTAAAAAACAAAACAAAACCAAAACACCATAAAATCTGTCAGGTGTAAACGCCACTGACCTGCTTCTAAAATATTCCATGGTTACCTCTTTTTTTTTTTTTAAGATTTTTTTATTTATTATGTATACAGTGTTCTGCCTGCATGCCTGCCTGCAGGCCAGAAGAGGGCACCAGATCTGAAACGGATGGTTGTGAGCCAACATTTGGGTGCTGGGAATTGAACTCAGGACCTTTGGAAGAACAGCCAGCTGAGCCATTTCTCCAATCCCATGCTTACCTCTGAAACATCTCTAACTTCTTGCAAACTAAATGCCAGTTTAAAAAGCACCCAATTTTGTAAGGTTTCTGAGTAAGGCTTAAGAAAGAGTTTGATATAATTCTATAATTCTTGTTCTGCTCTGAAATAAAATAATCCTCTCAATCCCACATTACCTTCCTGCACCTTTAGAATTTTCTTTCTCGGTATGTCCATATATATATACACATGAGTATATATGAGTGTGCATGCATATCCATTGTGTGTGCAGCCCAGAGGACAACATTGGGTATCTTGTTTGAAGAACAGATCTTCATCTAATGTTTTGAGGCAGGTGTCTCACTGAATGGAGAGCTTGACAATGTGGCTTAGGCTGGTTGCCCAGCAAAGCCAGAGTCCTCTTCATTCTGACTCCCTAGCACAGGGATTAAAGACAGATGTTGCCAATGAGCCTGCTTGTTGGCGGTTTGTGATGAGTTTTTTGATTGATTGGGTTGGTTTGTTTTTAATGTGAGTTCCTGGCGATCAAACGCTGATCTCCATACTTTCCCAGAAAGCACTCACTAAATGCTCCATCTCCCTCACCCCACTCTTAGAAACTTCTCAAAATAGCTAGTTGTCTCTGTTCCCTAACTCTACTTAGTTCACTTCGTCCCATCACTCAGCTCTCAGGACGCCACTGACCCCTGTTTTCCAGTTCCCAGTCACTTTGGATTATGTTGATGTACTCTACTCAACGGAGTTGACACCCCTTCTTCCAAAATGGACCTTATCTCCAATGGTCTCCCTGACAGGGCTTCTCCATTATCTGTTATCTTGTTCAGCAATCCCATTTCTACCCGCTTTCTCCCACAGGCTTTCCCTCAGCAAACACTGCCATATCCGGGCAGTGAAGGGAACCAAACACTGCAGCTCACCTGACTTCACAAACTCAACAGCCTCAGCACCACTCTCCTTTCTTAAAATCTAGTCTGACCGTTCACTGTCTTTGAGGGTGGGAACTCAAAAGCTCTCAGTGGGTGAGTTTTTCCCACTGTCCCAGGCTTCAGATTATATCGACTGGTGTCAGCACTGTGTGTGGTGGTCATATAAAGACTACATGCCCAATGCTACTGAGTACAGCCATGTTCTTATAGATGATGCCCCACACAAAGGTCATAGCTGACTAATGCCAACCAGATCTCTGCTTCATAATCTTCAGGACACCTGTGTCACCAGGGGCCAAGTGCCTAGCACAGTCTTGCAAAGAATCAACCCCTTGCATTGGAAGGGTAGGGAGCATTCGGGTCATGGGACTTGGTGGTATTCATTTGTGTGTTCTTCACTGATCAGGGATGGTGAAGTCCCACACCATGGTCCAATGTGGATGCATGGACATGGTGGCAGTCAGACAGAGAGCCATTCTCTTCTCCATTTCCTTTGAGACTCTTGGGCCTACCACAGGCTGTTTCACAGGGACACCTACACTACTTCCAAAGGTTCTTCCCAACTGTTCAGCTCCTCTAAAGCCACCAATCTAAAAAACAAAATCTTGTAAACCAAAGACCTCAAAACTCATTCCATTCTGAAATAGCTGCCCTAAAGCATCCTACATTATCAACCTTAGGATACTCCATACATTATTTTTTTTTGATATTAGAATAATTTTTTGAAAGTAATCATCAGAGTCCCAAGCACCTTCACTCTTACAGACAACTGAAATTTCCTTTTTATGTGCATTTTGCTTGCATCTAAGTAGGTGTGTGCCTGCCTGATGCTCACACCAACACAAGAAAGTTGTGAGCTGCCATGCGGGTGCTGGAAACTGAACCTGGGTCCTCTGCAAGAGCAGCAAGAGCTCTTAGCCACTGATTCAATATTATAACACTTAATATTGAAGGTTGAATGCATGTGCCACATTGCCTTAAACAGTTCTTGGTTCCCTAAACAGGGAGGCTGCAGCTGAAATGTCCAGAGGCTTTGAAGATCTTGGCACCTGCAGAACCTTTTGGTGACTCTCTTTAAGTTCCATTCTGTCACAAGTCAACACACATATATACCCTGCAAGCTCTCATCTCCAAGCCCCACACAGGTCTAGCCTATCACCATATTGCTTTGCCCCTCTGACTAAAGAAGTCTACCAGTCCAGTGTAATAATGCTGCAAATGCTCCTCCCTATCAGAAGCCCTCTCTATTTATGCTTTAAATCGGGTAGGTCTCTTTGGCTAGTCGATACCTGCAGTGTGCATGTGGATAGGAATGAGTCCATTTCCTATCAATGGTGGTGTCTCCCCCGATCTAGTATGCCCAGTCTATAGAAAGAGCTTCACAAACCATAATGAATAGCACTGAAGAACTCTAGTAAACAAAGTTAACACCAATTTTCTTTCTTTGGTTCCTGCATAAAACCAATGCTCTCTATCCTTGTGTCCTTTGCCACAAATGTTCAACAGAGTGCAGTCAAGCAGATCATGTCTGCATAGTATTTGCTCATGCCTCTGAAGATAGAAGAAATGGATCATGGCTAATATTTATGTGAATGACTGAGATAGAATTTGAACAGAACTCCCTACACTGCCTCGAAGTGAAATCACCTTATTGTTCCTAACACGAGGAGAGGAAATAGAATGAGCGGGGAAGCTATAAGAATTTAATCTAATCGACCAATTGAGATTCGCTATGCACCAAAAATGTAATTACCCTCCCTCTACTAACAGCACCCTAATTTAAACTCTGGATCCCCCTCCGCCTGCTTTCCGGTTATATGACAACTTTGCATTAAGGTCTGAGATGAGCTGTAATGCTGTTCCTTCTGAACTGTGGTCTGCTTAACTTCAACTTTAATAACACCGCCACATACCCTCCTCAAGCCACTCCAACTTTACTTACCAGACAGCCTGCGAAGCCACAGGAGCTGCCAGGGACTATACCAGCGCCCTCTCATCTTTGGAGGATCTGGGCATGCCGCTGAACTAAGAAAGCTACTGTCCGTCAGAGCCCGCCTGAGACTCATGCAACTGCATCTCTTAAGTTACCAAATGTACAGGCCAACCTCTATAGCAATCACGTGGACTCTACATAGAGATCCGGAACCAAACACACCAGAAGAAAGGTGTTGTGTTCAGTGGGATTAAAAGCAACTGGAGGACATACTCTAATCTTATTTCTTGAGATGATAAAGTGAGTGAGCCATTTTATCTCTGTGATCTTTGATTTCTTCATCTCATTAATGGAATAATAAGACCCATGTGATGGTCTAACATGGTAATCTGTTTTATACTTACAGGATTTATAAGTATGTGTGATACAGAAGCATGTATAATAAGAAAAGGCAACTTTTTTGTTTTACACAAGATCTCACCATTTCCAGACTGACCTCAAACTGAGAATCCTCTGGCTTTGATCTAAGCACTGCTGGAATTACAGGCAGGAGCCACAACATCAACACCTACATCAGTCAGGCACTCATCTAGTGTTTAGTAAACACATTTCTGGAATATGATTGACAGTTGGCCCCTACCCTAAAATAGCTGAGAATTAAGACTGAGGCTGGCCAAAATAGTAGTCACTAGCCACACTTAAATTAATTCAAACCAGACCACGCTAAAACAGCTCTTGTTGAGTTATGGAGAGCAACTAGCGTGGTGGACAGTATTGACATAGAAGCTGTTCGATACTACACAGAGTTCTGCACGCCAGCGCTGGCCTAGGGGGCAGACTGTAAAGAACAAGTAGGACCATTCTATACACTGTAGGTAACCAGGCAACAGAGAGGATCCCTACGGGGAGGGGCATCCTTCAATCATCTGTAGGCTTTGTTTTCCCCTGGTGGGAGAAAAAAAAATCCATGGAGGATCACACGCGCAAGGGGGTGTTCCAAGTTGGGGGGTAAACTACTAGAAGAAAAGAGCTGCCAGCTGATAGATGTGGCAGCAGAGGCCAGAGACAAAACTGGCAGAGAGGTTAGCATTCAATCACAAGACATCGCAAATTCAGCCAGGGGTCCGGACTTAACCCAGGAAAGAGGGAAGGGAAGTGGTAGAGTTTAACACGGGGCTACCCATGCTGACAAAGTTGAGCAGAGGCTGTCACCTCTAGAGACAGGCAGGAGAACTCCTCCACAAAGCTATGAAAAATGCTGATGGCACAGCCCTTACCCCAACTGAATTAAGACTGTTTCTGGGCATGAGTCCCAGATCCCAGTGGTTTCAAAATCTCCAAGCGACAGGGTGCAGTTAGGGTTGAAAACCAATGCAGATGGACTGAGGTTAAGCTAAGATGAAGATGTACCAGAAGGGTGTAGAGCAGAGGTGCCACCAAGAGATCACGGGACCTCCTATGTCACATCGAGGACAATACAAAGCAAGGCAGCGGTCAGTAGACATTTCTAGGGGATGCTAGAAAGCGAATGTGACACGGAAAATATAAGCAGCAAGAAAAAGCGGGATACAGGGCTGGAGAGAGCGTGCAGGGGGTGAAAGTCTCTCTGCAAAACCAAAGTTTAATCCACATGAAGGTAGAAGAGAATGGACTCTTGCTGTCTCTCCGGTCTCCACATGCATGGCATGGCATAAGGATACCCACACAGACAAAAAAGAAAAGGTAAAATATGATCCACTGCTACTCTGTGTCAGTGTCAACTAAGATTAGGTAAACTGAAACCCACAAGGACAGACACATTCAGGTGCTGTTTAGAGGTGGCCCCCACAACATCCCTGAAAGCACCTGCTAGAAAGGTCCATGAAGCTGGAAAAGGCGGAGTCTGAGCAGGCCCAGCTGAGCTGCTTTCACTATCTTGTTTGGATTTCATTTCTAATTTAGAATATTTACACATATACAAGGAGTTATCTTTCAGTTGGTATCCAAATATAAAACAGAGATTCAAGTGTCAGTCATATACACCCAGTCAGAAAGAAATGGTATACAATATCTTTAGGGTGCTTGACTTGGAACTGCAATCTGTCACATGAGGTCATATGTAGTCCATTCTACTTGTGGTTTGGAGTGAGCACTGAAAACGCTTCTGATCTGGAAACATTGGGGTTCACACTTTGAGATTAAAGATGCTCAGCCTGCTTTAGGGTGGACAGTGCTCGGAGAAGTCAGGACCCAAGAGAAGACACAGAAAGCTTTCCAGAGAGAGCTTAGAAAATCTGGTACATAAAGCATTGTGCTTAAAGCTTCCACCTGTGGGAACAATAGACAGGACATACGCTCTGAGCTCTGCTCTGAACTAACAGAGTTCACTCAATACTAATGACTTCTCTGGCTGGCATTGTCAACAGACACAGGGCTGGGCTCCAAGACCCCCGTGTTAGAAGCACAGCCTGAAAGGATCATTGTACTCCCTGGGCTTCAATTTCTCAACAGCAAAAAGAAAACCTCAAACTAAAGTGAGATGCTGCTTTGGGAAGCAAGAATTCTATGTACACCGCATCCAGGTTAGGGAGGCAGCGCTGCAGGAAAGTACTTGCCACTCAGGCTGAGGGGTCTGAGTTTAATATGTAGCACTCTAAAACAAACAAACAAACAAACAAACAAAAACAAAACAGAGATGGAAAGGCTCAGCCTTAAGAGCAAGCACATAACTTCTCCTGCAGAGGAACAGATTTCGATGGCTACGGTAAAACACAACAACTGAAGCAACTAATAATAGGAAGGGTTTATTTAGACTTCTGGTTCCAGAGGGATAAGAGCCCATCGTAGGGAGGAAGTGCGGAAGCAGTGGGCAGGCGTGGTCGCTAGAACAGCAAGATGAGAGCTCCTATCTTAAAACACAAACAGGAAGCAAAGAAAGTGTACTAGGAATGGCATGAGGCTTTGAAAGCTCAAGGTCTACCCCCACTGACGTACTTCCTTGAGCAAGGCCACACCTCCTAAACCTCTCAAACAGCATCACAAACTGGGAACTAAATGTTCCCATAGTTTAAATGCCTTGAACGAGGGGGAACATCTCATTGAAACCATCACAGGTAACTAACAACTGTCTGTAACTTTGGTTCCAGGTCATCAGATTCCCTCTTCTAGCCTCCATAGGCACTGCAGTCACAAGCACACACCCTCACACAGATACACAAACCCAAACACGGCTTCAAAATGAAGCACATCCTGAAAAACACAAAGCCAATTCAAAAAAGCCAGCAGGCTTGATGACTGAATTTGTAGTCCAAAGACTGGAGCGATAGAGAAAAACAGACCTTGGGGTTTGCTTCCCAGCTAGCCATCCCAAGACAATAAAAGACCCAGTTCTCAACAGAGCAAGGTAGAGATCCTTAGATGAAAGGCATCAGAGGTTGTCTTCTGGCTTCTACATTTAAACAGTCACACATACAAACGTATGTGCTTATATACACACAAAAGGAAATTATACATAGAATGTATAATTTCCAGTGCTTGCATTTGTGTCATAGAAAAATAGCTATATCTAAGTATTACTTTATGTACATAAGCAAGTACAGTATAGATTTCAGAAATTATATATAGATTTCAAAATGTTTATGTTTTACTTCATTTTTGTTTTAATGTCACAGAACACATTCAACATACAATTTAGCTTTGAACATATAAAGGCTTACAAATGCCAGGGATCACAGGGCAAAGAGTCACAGAAATGACCAAAGCATCCCAGAGAATGGCAAATTCTAGACCAGGCAGCCGCCAAGGATGCAGCACACTGCCCAGCTCCAGGCTACAGCTGCTTTGGGGAATGCAGGCTGGGGCTGTCCTGCTTCACTCAGAAAGGATGCGAATGCAGAAGAGCCTTACATAAACTATCTTCACAGTTAAAGCTGGAAACTAAATAAAAGTATCTGCAAAAGCCGTACAGTCCAAGACCGACAGGTTGGAGGCTGTGAGTTTACACAAGGCCTCAATGTATGGCATGCTTCTGTGGTTTCTAAGCCTTTAAAGCATGACACACGCGTGAAATAGGAAGGAGTCCTCTTCTGCTCTGTTCTAAATGCAGTCTGACCACTGGGTTCAGCATGAGCCAGCCAGCAGCAAATGGCAGCACTAGTATCCAGAGCTGCCCTCCATGTGCCTAGAAAGAAATCACCTACACAAGACATCGGTTTGCAGGAAATATCTGAGGAGTCGGAGTGGGGGAAACACCTGGTAAGTGAATTCTTTGTGAGGCAACTACCAGATGTGCTTTCATACCTGGTGATGAAATGTATTGCTACAGCCCAGTCTTTCTCCCTCAGCATTCAAATCAGAAAACTTGGTATTTGGCATAGTTAAGATTCTCTTTCTTCGTCTCAAACAGGAAAAACAACTTTCCCTATACCATTTCTCCTCCTTCATCCTCCTTCTCCTTCCACCAAGTACTAAACAATCTGACAGGCATTTGCAGGAAGGGGCCATGTGACTCCCTCATCTTCCAACACAGTGAAATGGGACCTTCTGCTACCATGAGACCATGGTAAGACCAGGGCTTCGGTGCAAAGCAGGGATCGTGCTACTGAGAGGGAAACCTCACTCGGAGGAATTGTCCTGTGAGAAGATGCAGAGAAATTCTGAGGGAAACATATACAATAAAGGAGCCTGGATGAAAATATCAACACATTAGTAATTACAAATGTTCAATAATGTCGATGAAGTCAAAACCATTGTAAGCTGAAAGTTCACTGAATCCCCTCATCGACTGAAACACAGTGCACTCTAGTATCTAGGGAGTCTCCTGACCATGTGGCTCCTCTGTACCGAGGCTCATTACTTCTGCGCAGCCTAGAGAGAGAGGATCAGGCAGTGTACCTCCAGTGTGAGGACAGACGAAGGTACAAGAGCAGAAGGCTGCTTTCCAACTGAACAGAGATCTCTTGTACACACTGCAAGGATCTTAAGTTCAACATCATTAAGTGGTGGACGCCGCCGGAAAACCCTCCTGAGAGCCGCCTAGCTTGGCTCCTGCTGAATCGCTCTCATCATGCAACTTACAGCAGTGTCTCCAGGAGGAAGGGGTGTTGTTCAAAAGAGGAAAGGAAGGAAGGGGGAGCTTGAGGCTGGCTACTCCAGCTGTCCTACGCAAATGCTCGAAAAAACTTCCTGCACTCAAAGACCCACCATGAGAAAGACTTTCCTTCACCGTCACTGGCTGGATGCTTTAAATGGGAAAATATCCTGTCAGCAAATGCCTCAATCTACCAAGAGCAGCAGGGAAGGAACAAAATGAAAGAAAGGTGGAGGCAGGAGAGGTGGTGTGTGACTAAATGGCTCAGAAGGCTCAAGGAGTCCACTGTACAACGGACAACAGAAAGCGAGAGAAAGACAGGCACTTAACTATAATGAGAGCAATAGAAGACAAAGGCAAAACATCAATGTACAATGTGTGTCAGGGCCACTGTTACAATCAATGGGGAAAACTAAGGCCCAGGAAGGTTATAATAAGGTAGACGGGTAATAAGTGGCAAAGCTTAGAAGCTTAGAAATGCGTTCTTCTTTCAGTTCTAGGATCCAGTGCCTCAACCTCCATCTGACTGTTGTCTTGCAAAGTTTGAGAACACAAAGCCATAGTGAACAAAAGCATTGGTAAAGAGCCATTCACAGTGAAGATGAGCAAAAATGCCTTCAGGTCTATCTGTGTGGAAGAGACCGAGGCAGACATGGACGACCAATAAAAACAAAGCCTGAGCAAGAGGCGGCCACTCCAAAGAGGGATCAAGGAAGGCAGACCTGAAGCAGGCTCAGGGGGGCAACATCCACTCGCTTGGTCAGTAAACCAGCTGCAACAGCTAGGAACTGATTGAAAACACATGGAGATCAGGCAACAGGACAGTCCCAGCAAAGGGAACAAACTGAGCTAATGACTCATGGCTATCATAGCTAAGCATATATGTGTACACATTATGTGTTTAAAGATGGCAACATATCTCAGAATCTCAAAGCACCTCTGATCTAAATTTAACTGTTTTGCTAATTATGATGAACACATTTAAAAATCAGATGCACATAAATGTCTCTATTTCTATTACGCAGGCTGATATGAGGAGTCTGATAACTCCCTCATTCTTTCCTATGTGGCATGAGGCCATGCAAGTACCTCTCACACTATCAAATGAAACTACACAAGAGAGGCTGAGGAGATGGCTCAGTGGGAAAAAAAACACTTTATGTGCCATCGTGAAGATTTGAGATCAAATTCTCAGCAGCCGTGTGATTAAGCCACGCGAGGCCTCCTGTGTGCCTGTCACCCACTGTTGTGGGGACAGCAGGAGAGTCTCTGAGACTTGCCCACCAGCCATCTAACTCCAAGTTTTTTTTCCACTCCTAAAAGCCATTTATTTCTATGGCAGGTCTTGTGTGTGTGTGTGTGTATGTGTGTGTGTGTACATATATATATATATGTGTGTATATACATACATATATTTTTTAAAGTTGATATTTATTGAGCTCTACAATTTTCTCTGCTCTCCTCCCTGCCTCTCCCCTCCCCCCTTAAACCATCCCCCAAGGTCCCCATGCTCCCAATTTGTAACACACTGAGTCATCTCCCAGAGCTCAGGCTGAGACCCGCCTTCAGCACAACCTGAGACGAGGTGGGGAGAGTCAGCGAAGATACACATAACTGGCTACCATGGTGGCTTCTATATTGGCTTAAAGAATGTGAGGGTTTTGTGGCCATGGTCCCACTGTCTGATCAGTAAGACAACCTGATGAACTTCACCACCCTGATTTTGCACCGTGACAGCTGAAATGGCCTCTCACAGTCTACAACGGCACCTGACAGGGTGGCTACAAGGGACTAGAGGGGAAGAGTTAACAAAAAGCACAGAAACAAAGAAGGAAAATCAGGGCTGAAGGCCCGGACAGGTGACTCAGCTGAGGAAGGAGGACAATTCTGAGAGTCGGGCTGGAGCGTGAAGTCTAATACCTGAATTCACGTATTGTAACACTAGGGATGCAATTTTAGTGTTGAGAACACATGCCACGGGAGGAAGAGGCTGATGCTTCCTCCTTGTTCTCAGTGCAAAGTTGAAGCACAGAAGCTTGAGTTCTCAAGCTAGAATGACCCGGTCTGATGTGTGCGGCCCCAGGAAACTTACACAGCCTTACCACTTCAAATGCTTCCTTCTTTGGAAAAAAGCTTTGCCGTCTGGAGGGTGCAGTGACCTCACAGTTTTCCTTGACATTTCTGCTTTGAATCATTTTAATCTTGTCAATATATACAACTCATTGAGTGTACAGTATAATGAGATCATTTATTTACTCTTGCATTCTGATTTTTATTAAGGATTTATCATTTTTTGTTTTTTAAAGATTTGTTTATTTCATGTATATGAGTGTTCCACCTGCATGTATGCCTTTTATGCCAGAAGAGGGCATCAGATCCCACTATAGATGGTTGTGAGTCACCATATAGTTGCTGGGAATTGAACTCAGGACCTCTGGAAGAGCAGCCAGTGCTCTTAACTGTTTTTGTTGTTTTTTTTTTTAAAGATTTATTTATGTATACCGTATTCTGCCTGCATATATGCTTGCAGGCCAGAAGAGGGCACCAGATCTCATTACTGATGGTTATGAACCACCATGTGTTGCTGGGAATTGAACTCAGGACCTTTGGAAGAGCAGGCAGTGCTCTTAACCACTGAGCCATCTCTCCAGCCCCTGCTCTTAACTGTTGAGCCATATCTCCATCCCTTAGGATTTACTTTTATGTATGTGTCTGTGTGAGTGCTGCTATCTGTACATGTGTGTGGGTTCCAGAAGATTCCAGAAAGAGAACTTAAGACCCGTTGCAGCCAGAGTAGTGGGCAGTTAGGTGCTGTGAAGCACAGGTGCTGGGAATGGTTCTTGGGTCCCCTGCAAGGGCAGGAAGAGCTCTGGCCTACTCAGCCATCTCTCCAGCTCCTGACTCCTGCACGTCCATAAAACTTTACATATAACATTTCAAGTCAGGAAAATCTCCTCTGAGGAGATAACAGACCGCAGAGCTGGTGAGGAAAGTTTGGATACTAACACTTTGAAAGGGAAAAAATTAAAAGTGAAATTTACAGACTCAACAGAAAGTCCTGTATTTGCTGCATCTACTTGAATCCTCAAAACCGAAGAATAGAGAAAACAATCAAGTAACTACAGACAAAGATACAATTAACTTCCAATAAATTCATTTAATTAATTTTAAAGACTTAGCTAAAAGAAATTTGCGTTAAATGCTGCCCCAACAGTATTAATAATGAACAGCTGAAACATGAATGCCCAAAAATGATACATGGGCTTTCTTAATTATCCTACGTTCCTGTAATAGTGGAATATCATGCATCCATTCAAATGAGGCTTTGGGGGAATATTAAATGACACAAATTGTTTTGGATGGAGTATCAGAGAAAATATACCTGTTACCTATGTTTCCATTAATCAGGAGGATAATGTTTGAGACTCACCTGGTCTAGCCTCAACAAAGGAAGAGAGGGCTGGGCTGGGGCAGTGCAAGAGCACCACCAAATCCATGCTCACAAAAAACTGCAGCAGCTAGAAAATGCCACCAAGAACCCAAGGTCATGTTTCCAGATAAGTCAGGTGTGGGGGGGGCTGTTCTCACCACAAACATCCTAGTACAGAAGACATGGAGAAGCTGTAGAGGCAACAAGATAAACAGAGAAGCAGGATCCATACAGGAAGAGACAGAGGGAAAGAGTGTGGAAAGGGACTGGAAGGTAAGGCAGCCACAAAAGAGCAGGGGTGTAGCTGATATTTCCATTGGGCTGCCAACCAGCCTCCCAATAAAGACATGGAGACTTAGTTTTTAATTATGAATGCTCAGCCTTAGTTCAGGCTCATCTCACTAGCTTTTTTAAAACTTATTTTAACCTTTCTTTCACTCTGTAGAGTACTTTCCTGCTTCCTCCATGTCTGGCTGGCTCCTCCCTTCCCTTCCCCAGTGTCTCCCTGTCATCTCTTTCTCTTTCTCTGGGGGCCTCAATCCCTTCCCCTACTTATTCTCCCTGCCCATTCTCCCTGCCTATACCTCCTCCCTTGCTATTGGCTGTTCAGCTTATTACTAGTCCAATCAGGTGCCTTAGGCAGGCAAGGTAAAACAGCAACACATTTTTACAGAACTAAACAAATGCAACACATCTTTATATGGTTAAACAAACATTCTGCAACACATGGGAAAGCCTGGAGAGCTGCTGCACAATGCAAGGTGTGGAACTGGGAACAGTGGTCTCGCCAGTGAAGTCCTTGCTATGCAATCATGAGCACCAAGTTTGATCACAAGAAATCTTGGTGGTGTTTGCTTGCAATACCTGCACAGGGGAGGTGGAGACAGGGAGAGCCATGGGGCTTGCTAGTCAGCCAACACGGGCTGAATGAGAGATCCTGCCTGGAAAGTAAAACAAAATTTATAAAAATATTTAAAAGATAGATTGTTTCTAATGACTAACACCCAAAGTTTACCTCTGGCCTCTGAGCACATGTGCATATGCACACACACTTGCACAGCATGTGACTGAAAACTAACAGAGTCCCCTTCTCAAAAGCTCAGGGCAAATGGCTCCTCTGCACAAAGTCTGAAAGTCGAGGAATCACAGTTCCACCTTTCTACAATAGAACCCCTGGGGCTCTGCTAACATGGGACTCATTGGTGAGAAAAATCTGCTAGACTAAGAACCATAGCATTCTTGCCAGAGAGAAAAAGACTCAAGAGAATAGAAGACAGTAACTTTTAGAAAATCCTGTCAGAAAGACAGGAGTAGAACACAGCCCCGAAGAGAGAGCTCTGTGAAGGTGGGAACACCATCCAAATGAAGATGCTCCTTTAAAAGCTCAAAAGAGAACCTATAATACTACAACAGAAAATCTGAGGTCAAATGAAAGACACACACACAAAAAAGAAACAGTAGACTTCTTTAGAAAATGAAAGTGTGCACTGAAAAGACTCTCACTTTTATGTCTTTAATCCAAAAGTCCACAAAAACATCAAAGACATGAAGAACAGGGTAGGACACAAGACTTGGAGAGCAATAGATCGGAATTAGGCAAACTGAGACGTGGAGATGAAGAAAGAATCTAGCAGGCACAGTGACTCATGACTATAGCCTCAGGACTCATCAGCCTGGGGCAAGAAGTTCCCCAGTTCATGGCCAGCCTAGGCTACATAGTGAAATCCTGTCTTAAAAACACGGAGTGTAATTTAGACATTGAATCTGGAAAAAAGGAGAGAAAGAAGAGAGGATTCATTTTATAAATCTAGAGTCCATTAGGGATGAAGAACAATCACACAGAAGAATTAATGACTTCAAAGAACTAGAAGTAAAATTGGCGCTGTCCCCATTAGTGTTTCTACTGCTTTTATTAAACACTGACCAAAAGCAGCTCAGGCTTCCACACCCCACTCCATCATCGGAGGAAGTCCGGGCAGGAACTGAATGAAGCACAGGTCAGGAAGGAGCGCTGCTTACTGACTTGACCCCCATGGCTTCCCAGTCTGCTTTCCCATACACCCCAGGACCACCTATCAAGGGATGGTATCACTCACAATGGGCAGGCCCTACCACATCAAACACTAATGAAGAAAATGCCCCACAGGCTTCCCCACAAGCCAATCTGGCAGAGGCAATTTCTCAGTTGAGATTCTCTCTTCCCCACTGACTCTATCCTGTGTCAAGCTGACGTGAAACTAGTTGGTACCAAAAAAAGGGTAATAAACCATATATTAAATGGAGATAAGAAAGGTCTTCATCTCTGAGTAAGCCATCAAAGGATGGAAATCATCCAAATCCTGAAGGTTACAATTTAAAGGAACTAGGCCGGGTGTGCTAGTGCATGCCTGTACTGCAAGTAGGCTAGTCTGGAGCTCAGTTAGAACACTGGCAACTGCAGGATAGGCCAGGACTACAGAGTGAATGCCAGGCCCACCAAGACTTCACAGTAAGATAGTCACCAAAAACAAACAAAAAAACAAAAAAAAAAAAAAAAGGAAAGGAGGGAGGGAAAAGTTTTCCTAAAATCTTAAGAAATCTGATATCACACATGTGCACAGGTGTGAATGCATGTGTTTGTGTGTGCGTGCATTTGTAACTTTATTTTGTTTCTGAGACAGAATCTTGCATGTATTTGGAGCTGACATCAAACTCCCTACGTAGTTAAGGTTGATCCTTCCTCTACCTCTCAGGTGTTGAGATGACACTCTCTCCTGTGCTATTACTCCCTGCTGGAAACCATCTATTGGAAGAGGGACTAGACCTTCAAGCCAATACCTATACAGAATGTCCACCACTAAAGCAGAATAGAGGAAAACTTAATTGCTATGCCAGAGGAAAACAGGGCAACATACACAAAACATCCCCGGGTGCTATGAACAGTGATTTCTTGGTTTAAATGCTGGTTCCAAGAATGCCCATCTTAAAATAACTTACAGTCAAATATATATATACACATATATATGAATATCATCCAAAAGAATGGCCACACATAACCAAATCAATGTCCACTTAAAGTAAACTTCAAAATGTAATTATTTGCATATATGAGCCATGTTGGAAATGCTCAGTAGACATAAGTCACTTTTGCGCAGAAAACTTGGGATCAGACTGTCTTGTGGGTGGAATATGTGTAGTGGAGCATGGAATAATAGTCTTCTATTATAGCAGTTTACTTTATTAAAATATTTAAAGTCTATGTCTATAAAATGCATTATCAAGCTGTGTGTACTATATGACAGATATGAATGGTGACTATTCTTTAAAGTCATAGCAAGCACATACATCTTCCAGATGAATGATGAAGGGTGTGGAATCTTGTAGACCATTACATATTCGGAACTCCAAGTAATCCAACAGGCATGATTACCTGGCAAGGTACCCTGACACTTGCATCCCAAGGATGATACAGTTGTGCTAAGCAAAAATTAATAAGCCCTTTCTCACCGTGAAAGAACCGATAACCAATCATTTCAATTACTAGTCAACATTTACTAGACATCAGGAGCAAATATGGCCCCATCACAAAGCAGCAACAGAATCTGTGCCAAAAGGACAAATATGGCATTTAAGGGACACAAGGACCACCAGGAAACGCCCCTTCCCCTACTCTCCATCCTGACATCAACCTTTTCTCACCTCTGTGCTATTGCTGAGCTCACAGTGAGCTTACTCCATGCTCTATTTGCCTCTGTAGCAACTCCAGGAAAAGGAAAGATAAAAGTTCGTGTGGTAGGGTGGCAAATTATCTTTCAATGGGGTAAATGACACTGGAGATACTGGAGGCTAGATGGCCGCACACATCAAAGTGAGAGCTGCCAAAAGTATGTGTTACATAAAAAGCAAGGGCACTAAAAATAAGTAATTTTAGAGGAGGCAATTTAGGAAGCTGGAGAGATGTTTCAGTCTGTAAAGTACTTGCTGTGAATGCATGGGAACCCAACTTTGATCCTCAGTATCCACAAAATGGTGGAGTTGGTGACACGCACATATAAACCCAGCACTAGGGAGGTGGACATGGACAAACCCTTAGAGCTCATTGGCCAGCCAGCTGGGTCCAATTATGAGATTCCATTCCAATGAGAGACCCTGTCTCAAAAACCAAGGTGGATAGCACTCCTCAGGAAGGACACCCAAGGTTATCCTCTCATTCCACAGACAACAAATACACACACACACACAAATATGGAGATTTATTTTTATTTTGTGTGTATGGGTGCTTTGTTTGCATGTATATCTACATACCATACACATGCAGTATCCACAGAGGCCAGAAGAGGGTGTTGAGTTCCTCAGAACTGAAGTTACAGAATGGTACATGCTGCCATATGAGTGCTGGGAACAGACCCCAGGTCCTCTGGAGGAGCAGCCAGTGCTCTAAGCCACTGCTACCTCTCCAGCCTCAAAAGTAATTTAGAGGACAAGAATGAGAAACCTGGGATACAAATGGGTAAAAGCAAGCATTCATCAATGCTCTTCAGTAGTCAGTTAAACAATAGCAGGGCCACAGAAGTGGAAGAATGAAGTTTGCCTAAACTAGAAATGAACAAAGAAATAAAGAGAAGAAATATCTTTACCTGAAATACCTTCTGACCATGTTTTCAATAATCTTTAGAGGAAGCCACTATGTTTTTTCAAGTAATGAAATGGATGCTTAAAATACAATGAAAGAAAAGCAAAGAGAAAAACAAACAAGCAAAAAAAAAAAACCCCACAAAACAGAACCCCAAGTCCAGGGCAACAGGTGGTGCATCATCACTAGTTGGGTTTAGAACACCTGTTTCCCACAATGAGGTGACACATGACCAACAGCACCCACGCTCTGAGTCGGAATAAAAGGCGTTCACCTGAAACAGGGTGCCAGGCGACAGCAAGAATAAAAAGAAAAGTGAACCCCATCGAATTCCTTCACTCCAATGAGGCCCTTTCCATGTCAGAATGTCTATTTATGTTTACCCATGCCTGGCTCGGGTCCAGATATCCTGCACAGCTCTCTTTTCCACTTTGGTCTATGGAGAAAGATTTGGCAACTGAAATCTATTATGATGTCAAAGGTAGCTGACAACAAAAACTGCACCCCGCTGAGCTGATCTGCACAGGGCTACATTTCCAACAGGAGCATCGTAAGAACGATAAGGGCCGCAAATTAACCACCCATTCCTAGCTCACTGACATCAATAATGCTGAGGGCCTGGAGAACTTCCAAGCATTTTCACCACTGTTTAATTTGTCAGAATCTATCAGGAGCATTTCAAACACAAACCTGTCTTCTAAGGTGCATTATGGTTCCCACGCTCAGATCCGCATCCACAGGAACTTAACTAAGATGGCATAATTATTCAGATTCCTGGAGGACTCGCCTCTCGGGTTGCAATTCTTCCGTGTGTTTGCATCTCACTCTTCTTAAGTACCATTCTCAATTAGTTCTCTCAGATCATTTAAAAATTTGGCTCTCATTCTGTGAGATGTCTCTGTGCTTTCAAAATTAGTCCCTCATTACAGGGTGAAGGTTCCCACTGGGCTCAAATTAGCAAGATTTTCTGTTTACTTCCTATTTGGGAACCAGGAACTCCAGTGGCTGTCTGAGATTGGAGCAGTTAGCTGACAGCTGTTGGGAAACTCAGCAGGTAAAGAGGTCGCACTTTGAAACACGAATGATAAGGACAACCAGTCCATGTTCGAAGCAAATTAAGAGAGGGTATCACTTCTCTTCTATCAATGACCAACTCTACAGACCATTCATATCTATTACTGAAACAATTTTAACAGATAAACACACTCTTCTGAAAGAAATCCCATTTTATTCAAAGTGAATTTACCACAGCCAATTCTATCCATTAGTAAACATCAAAACATGGTTTGTGATAGTAAGATGGATACATAAATATTTAACATTAAAGATAAATAAGTACTTAAAACTTTTCAAACAACTAGGTGTGTAACTTATGCCTGTAACCCCAACACTTGGAAAGTGGAGGTAAAAGGAGAAGTTCAAAGTAATTCTTAGCTGCATTGCAAGTTCAAGGCCAGTCTGAGCTACATGAGACTGTCTGAACAGAACCCTTGCAGTGAGAAATAATTTCTCTGTGCACAAGTGTGTTCACATCAGCTCCACTCCATCTTCCCGCTGACACGGACCTAAAATAAAGCAGTGCTCCTGTAATGAGAAAATAAGAAATATCTTGCTATGGCATTGTAATCCACCGGCAGAAGTGCCATCTATGAGGATGCACAGAAACTAGGCTCTTCTAACTCTTTGATTAGTCCTAACAGGACGAACGCAGGGAGATGTTTGGCAGATACTAAGTAAATCTAGCATACACAACTTGTGCCCAAATTGGTTTATTTCACATTTCTGTACTTTGGGGGAAAAGCAATTTCTCTATGACAGTTGCACCTGGACTTTGCCACGTGGCCAGCACACAAAGAGGGCTGTAGAGTCACAGACTCAGGAGTGAGAAAATTACATTTTATCATTATTTGCTAAAACATCAAAAGCATATTTTTTTCCCATGGAATATGTTTGTATTGAGTTAGGCCAAGTCTACCCAGAGCTCTGGAACAGTCAAGCTGAAAAGACGGATCTGGGTAAATCGAAGCCCTGGTCATCTGCCACTGAAGATAATGTTGATGTGGCCTCAATTGGACCTTGCCAGCTGCCCACAATAACAAAATAATACACTGGCTAAATAAGCCACCACCCCTCCATTTCTGCATACCTACAAAGGGAGGCGCATCTCCCCCAGTGTTAGAGGGCTACCCCATGATAGTCCTACAGTCCTACGGTAAAGTTTGATCATGTCTAAAACAGAAATCTGAATGAATCCTAAGAATGGGCTGCACTATAGGTAAGCTTTATTTCCAACTTCTCAAGAAAGTCTACCCTTAGGAATAGAGGCCCCAAAGAACAAAAAGCAAAAACAGATGGACCTGAACAGAGAAGGGACTTCATGATAGCTGTCAGAATCACTACCCTAATTACCCTAAGCGAAGACAATGAAGCAGAAGGTCAATAAGAAGACGGGAGACAGAAACAGGGCTAAGAAGGAGCCAGTCATAGGGAACTTCCCCTAATGAAAGACAACGCATTTATCTGGACCACCCTCCTCAGGAAGGGATGTATGCTGAGGCAAATACGGAAAGAAAATTAAGTCCTTCGATTGCAATGGGATTCAATCAGAAATCAGGAAAGAAATTTGACACGCACAAGCACAAGAAGATCCAAACAGCACAATACCAAATTACCAAAGGATAAAAAGAAAACTCACAAAGGAAATACCTTGAGATGACCAAACAGAAAACATAACAAAGCTCGTGATACTTGAGTAAAGGTATGTTCAGAGGGAAATTGATAGTTGTACATACTAACAAAGAAAAAGACCACATCATAAAGTCTTGCTTGCATTTAGTTACAAAGTAACTCCACCCACACGTCCTGGAGTTTGCTTGCTAACCTGGAGAAAACTCTTAAGACTCAACATCTCCAACAACCATGTATTTGTTCAGTAAAGATACAGGTTTGAAGTGATTTTATCTCAAAATTATGCGTCCGTCAGAGCTTCTGGTAAAATGTAAACTTGTTATCAAAGAGTTTTATCTTTTTTCTTTCTTTTTTTTGTTTATTGTTTGTTTGTTTTTGTTTGGTTTGGTTTTTGTCTTTCAAGACAGGGTTTCTCTGTGTAGCATTGGCTGTCCTGGAACTGCAGACCAGGCTGGCCTCGAACTCACAGAGATCATAACTTCTTTATTTAAGAAGTCCTTGATAAGCCGGGAGGTGTTGGTGCATGCCTTTAATCCTAGCACTTGGGAGGCAGAGGCAGGCAGATCTCCATGAGTTTGAGGCCAGTGTGGTCTACAGAGCAAGTTCCAGTACAGGCTCCCAAGCTACATAGAGAAACCCTGACTCGAAAAACAACAACAACAACAATAACAAACAAACAAAAAAGAAGTTATGACCACAAGTTAGTAGAAGATACAGCTTTAGAAACATACTCCCCGCCCCTCCCCCAGCACCCAGTTTGAATCCAGTACTTTTGAGTGGAATATACGTTTTAGGAACTTATAGTACTTACCTTGCTGTGAGACTTGCAGTCTTTCCCCTGTTATGACGAAGTTCCTTCCTAATGTGCAAATGAACACAACAAAAGTGTATCCCTAAGAATACTCCCCAAAGGTTCCTGAACCCTCTCTTCTCATGTTGCATGAATTAATGACCCCATAACAAATAACAACCAGTATCGGCTCTGCCAAGATCAGAGTGGGTGAAGCTGGGGTGGGAGAGAAGAAAGGCGGAGAGGGGTCCCTGAGAAAAGAGGAGGGCCTTGGTCCTGACCACAGGAGTCCTGGGAGCCTATTCCGAGTGGGAGAAGAAATGAAAATACTGAGCCCGGAAAGCCAAGGGGGCATTACCCATTTTCTTCTGGTTAAGGAATCAAAACAGCAGAACAGAAAGAAACAAGAATTTAAAAAAAACAAACAAGTTCTCATTTGAATATTAAGGATGTCTTTAAAATTCTGAATTCCAAAATAATTTTAGACAAGAAGGAGCAAGAATACATATTTTCCCTGGACCCTGCTTCCTCCGAAGGCAGCCATCTTACACAGCTGTACACAGCACCAGAACCTGGGAAGGGGTCCCGGTGCCTAACTTAACTGCATGGTGACAGGCTTTCCCTGCTCAGTTTCATTTCCTATTTCTGTAACCCCAGCTCAATGCCCCGAGCCTCAGCGTGCTCATCTGTACTGTGAAGGCAATGAGTGTGACTGCCTCATCTGGGAAGGATTCAAAAAGATGGCGTCAGAATGCTGCTTACGGGCCGAACTGTCACAGTGGAAAGACTGGCTAAACAGGCATGTTATAATCCTTAAACAAGACTCCTGAGGATTTCCAGAGTGGCCCTGACACCTTCCCTAGGCCCTGCCTACTTTTCACTGACACGGGGATGGTAGCTGCGCAGGGAAGAAAAGAAAGCGCAGCACAGCGCAGTGTTAAGGACTGAAAAGGGGGTCCTACTCTTGTGTACAGAGTGACTCTTGTCAGTAAGGAGATGGCTCCTTGGAGAAAGGATAGCTAGGTACTATTACAGTTATTTTTCCCTCCTACTCAGAGTACTTAAGCCTTAGATTTATTTTTTAATTGAACAGACTGAATACATACTGGGACCTACCCTACCAGTTACTAAATCTACTATGTCAAAACTCAATAAATAAATAAATAAATAAAAAGGTTATTAGGGAGCTGAGGGCTTTTGCATGGCTTTTAGGAAGGCATCCAGATGTGTCTTCTGCACATGCAGAAAAGAACCAGATACACGAGCTATGGGAATCTTAGCAGAGGCCTGGGAGCCCAGCCTCTGGGAAGCAGGAGGTGAGCTCAAGGGCAGTCAGAACTACACTGAGTATGTCTCAAACAAGCAAACTACACAGCTACACATACGAATCCAGACACAACCAAGTTAACTGTTCTTGCAAGTCCCTTTAATGCCCCTATGGCCTTGACACCGTAGACATATGCCAGTACCCAGAATCCTCCAGGCCTTTTCCTTTCACAGCAACTACATTTTAGGGACCCAGGCATTTTTCACTTACAGAGGGAAAGCAGATCTCTGGTGAACTTTGTGGTAAAATGGCACAAGTGGGACCCTGGTGGGTCCCTTGGTGGGTGAGGACCATGCGGTAGGTGAGGGACAGACAAATATGCCATACAGACAGAGTTTGAGTGTGGAGTTTATTGAGATTAAAGGGAATGGGAAGAAAAGAGAGAAGGGAGAGACGGGGAGAGGGAGAGAGAGACAGAAAAGCTGCCTCCTCAGAGAGAATGGCAGAAAGGAAGAGAGAAGGGAGACAGAGAAAAGAGAAGAAGCAGGAAAAGTCCTGCCCGCCCCTTCAGAGGAACAGTGGGGAAGAGACCAGGAGTAGGAAGAGCTTGTCTCTTGAAGGGACCTTTGCACCCGTCTACAAACTAGGACCCTGCCTTGTAGGGCACTGCCTGGGTACATTCCGCCAGATGGCAGGGCAAGCCAGCAAAATGCCTAAATCCTCACAAGCCTCTTCTGCTATGGACGTAATGGGTGAATGAGAACACTGTAAGAACTTCATTCTCTCTTATCTTTCCTACATTTTTTCCCATTTTGCAAGTTAGCAGAGTTTTCAAGACCTACCACCCACAAACTGTCTGAAAACTCCCGTGTCTGCTCTGTTTTCACAAACAGGTATTTTTTGAAATCAGATGAAAGGACAAAGAATACTTCCACTAATCAGGCAAACAGCTAGAGCAGACATCATTGGTTCATGTCTGTGACTCTCTAACAGCAAGATCAAATAAGAATCCTATTCGGACAATTGCAGCCTTGATTTCAGGCTAGGGTAGTCATCTCAAGTCAAGTGGCTCAGATAGGGAAACCCTCCCACCCGCCACTCCACTCCCACCTACAGCTCACGAGTTGAAGTGTTAAATGTTCAGTCCCCATTTTGTGGACTGTTATGGATGCCTGGGGAATCTGAGGGGTGGGAGGCACGGGAGGAGAGGTAGGTCGGTGGGCATGGGTCTTTGAGGGTCTGTATCAGCCCTACTTCCATGCTAGCTCTCTGACCATCTTATGTCACCAACAGGCTGTGTCCCAGGTTGTTCCAGTTGCCATGCCTTCCCTACATGTCGGCTGTACTCTCTGAACCATGAGCCAACAAAGACCTCTTGTCCCTTAAGTGATTTCTATCAGCTATTTTGTCACCATGAATAAATAGATACAGTAAAATAGATACAACTTAGACCATGGAGAAATAATGGGATAAACTCAAAACTCCATTTTATATTACACACATCAGTTAATATCCAATATACCTTGATTTACTAAGCTCGAGATCAGCTTAGAACAAAACCAAAGAAGAGACTTGAGGATGTGGGGACACAACTGAGATTGTAAAATAAAACTTGGTCCCTATTAAAAGGAACCACCAGCTAGTATCCACTCCTAACTCTCTCTCTCAACATGAACATATGTTACCCTTAATTTTAAAATTATTTCTTTTTTCCTATGCTGGTGTTATTCAAGATCCCTGCTTATTTTGGCGATGGAAACAAAATAAGAAGAGCCACCCAGAGTCCCCCATTCCAAGGGAGGAGTTTCCCAAGAAAAGCAAAATTCTGCTGTTGTGTTTCCTTTCCGCCCTGCCCGCAAACACGCAGCATTCTTCCACAGAGAAATCCAGGGCCAGGTGGAGGAGGCACAGCGTACAGAGCCATGAGGGGGCAGGTGTGGGCAGAGACTCCACCAGTTCACAATCACTTAGTACTCAGAAAAAAAGACCGGAACTGGCAAAATGCAGAAGCAAGGCAGTCAAGCAAGCCCACATGTAGAAAGAAAGGCCTGCAACCTCAAGCTAGGAATAAAGGAGATGGCTTTTATTTCACAGAGTACCAGAACAAATCAGGCTCTCCTATAGAGAAGGCAAGCCTGGAGCTGACTTCTATGACCAAAATCCCCCACAGCATAGCCACAGACCTAGGCAAAAGCTGGCAAGAGGGAGGGGCTCACAGGAAGAGGTAGGAAAAACAGAGACCTGCAGATGGGTTATTGGTTTCAATGGGGAAGGGCCTAAGCCAAGAACCGTGTAAGAACGAAGCCCTCACATAATAGATCTCTGTGAGCAAGTCTCTCCTGCAGATGTGAAAGCTGGTGAGCTAAGCCTCACACTTGGAAGGCTTGTGGGACTGGAGCCGTGATATATAAAGTAAGACCCAAATGCCAAGGTTCTGACCGAGCCAGGCCAACGTGGCTATTTGTGTTGGGTCGAAGATGCCTTTTTTTTCTCCTCACTGGGCAGAGAATTACGGTAAACATCTGCTCACCATGACCACAGAAGAAGCGGTTATTTTCATCCATGGGTCATTTTAAAGGAATAAATCCAATTAATAGAGCTACATAGTAATAATATCCAGTCTCGCAAGGAGCCTGCCTGCTTCTCTCTAGTGCTGTATTCATTAAGAAGGCACTTAATCCAGAAAGTTGCTTCAAGTTGCCTTTGAGGTTTCTTAGGGACCCCTGAGGTAGGGGGTTTCTACGTCTAAGGAGGTTTAAAATCTAAGTTGATTACACTTCTTATCTCACCCTTTAGGGAGTTATTTCTAGATGGTTCTTTTGTCCTATTATTAAGACCCTTATGTAATGTGAAAAACGGTATTACATACCAAAAATAATAAATTTTTAGAACTGTAAAGATAGTAAAGTGTTTGTCCTGAAAGCAAAAGGAGCTGGGTTCAGATTCCCAGCACCCATGGAGAAAGTATAGTAACACACATATGTAAAGGGATCCCTGGGGCCCACCAGCCTGCTTGTGTAGCTCGATCAGTGAGTTGTGGGTTTAGTAAAAGATCCTGCCTCAAAAAATGAAATGGGATGGAGACATGGCTCACTAGGAAAGTGCTTGGCCCCGAAGACTGACTACCTACATCTGGATGCTCACACAAAAGCCAGACACAGCAGTGCACACATCTGTGGTCCTGTGTACCACTGTAGGGGGCTGGGAGGCAGAGACTGAGAACTGCTAGAAGCTCACAGGCCAGTTAGCCTAGCACACACAGCAGCAAAGGAGAGACTCCCATCTCAGGGTGGAAGGTGAGAGGACTAACCTCAGATCTGTCCTCTGACCCCTCCATGTGTGTGATGGTCCATGGGCCTATGCACTCATATGCAAACGCACAGAAGCACAACACTCAGAACCATCCTCTGTCCTCTCCAAGTGTGCCACGGCCCTGTGCACTCACATGCAAACACACAGAAGCACAACATGCAGAACCGTCCTCTGACTTCTCCATATGTGCAATGGTCCTGTGCACTCACACGCAAACACACAGAAGCACAGAATTTAAAAGTCAATTTAAAAAAAAGAAATAAAGTGGAGAGCGATTAAGGAAGACAACCCATGTAAACATCTGGCCTCTGCACGTATACACACCTGCATACATATGTATAGATACCTGAATGCACACATATACACACATGTAAGCACATGCACTCCTACACAAATACATACTTGTATACATACACATAAAAATTAAAGATTCAGATGGGTGTGGTGGCACATGCCTTTAATCCAGGCACATTGCTAGCTAACACAGGAGGATCAAAGGTTCAAGGAGATTCTGTCCCAGGATAAAATGAAAAGCAAACAAAAGTGAATTCAACAATGGGGATATGGATCTTCAATAGAGAGCCTGGAACATATGAGGCCCAGGATTCAAACAGTAAAAACACAAAAATAATTAGTTAAATAAAATAACATAAATTAAAGTTCCGATAGAAAATGTGACCTATAAATGTCACAGATAACATCTCTTGGTCAAAATGTTTCTTTAAGAATGACTACAGAATTAATATAATGAAGAATGGGCTTTATTATTTTTTTTAAATCACTTCTTTTCCTTCTTTAGAAGAGAGAGGTTAGCAGGAAACTCAAGTACCATGCTGTCACTCAAGTTGCCAAATGAGAGAGCCCAAGCCTCACTTCACCTTTGAATAGCCAGCAACCACCCCTTCAAAATAAGAGTAATCTATGACTAATGTCAAATGTTCCTAATTAAGAAAACTAATAGGATTCACAGAACCCCCAGATGCTAATCTGAGTTAAAGAGCCTTCTGCATCTGCATTCAATATGAGACTAGTCTTCTAGATCAAAGAGGCAGTACCGGGTGCTACTACAGGAGGGAAACCAGGGGCCTAAAGTTTAGTGCCTCTGGCTATGGTCAGGTCAGTAAGGGCAATCAACCGTATGCCTCAGTAAATATGAAGAACGTCTTCTCAGCTGGGAACATGGCTCAGTTGGTGAAGTGCTTGCTAAGCAAAAAAACAAGGACCTGGGGATGCGCCTCAGAACCCATGTTTAAACATGCACACACAAAAGCTAGACCCGGTGTACATACTTTTAATCCCAGTACTAGAAAGGCAGAGCCCTGGAGCTCACTGGCCAGCCCTCCAAGACTAATTGGCAAGGTACAAGCAAGGTACTGAGACACCCTGTCTCAAAAACACAGGGTGGATAATGTTTGAGGAAAACACCTCATGTTGATCTCTGGCTTACGCACACATCTGCCGATGCTCGCTTCCCTCCCCCCAAATTCTCTCTCAAACACACACACACACACACACACACACACACAAACACACACACACACACACACACACACATACACACACACAGAAAGAGAGGGAGAAAATTTTTCTCTATTCAATGCCTCCATTTCCCACAGAAACTGAATGTAGTAATTCATGTCAAACTAGAGTTTAGTAAACTCCTGGAATGGATACATATTAAATCCATCATCTCCAGCCACTGCCACAGCAGCTGCACAGCTCCAGATGTGGCTTAGCAAGCCGGACAGGGAGTCAACTGGTGTACAGACTTTTCCACCCACCAGTCTATGCACCTCTGAGAGGTATACACTATGAGTATATGTATACAAACCATATGTTGCTTGTGTGCCTCAGTGCATGGAGGTGGGAACATGAAAGGGGGAGGGGCAGAGACCAGCAGTGCTGTTCGCTGTTGCAGATGTTACTGGAACCTGACAATTACAGACACAAACTTTGGGATTCGTGGGACACACAAACTTATTCTTGCGTTGACTTTACCTGCTCACTTTCTTAACTTTTAGTGTGCATGTGAGTGGAGGTTTTGTGGACATACGTGTGGCAGGGGAAAACACGCACAGAGACATGAGCTACATACAATATTGGGGAATCTCGCACGCCTCTGTCTTATTCCCTTAAGACACCATCTTCCGAATTTATTTTTCTTTTGCTAAGTTGGCTGGCTAGCCTGCTCCAGGGATTCTTCTGTGAATGCCCCCACTCTCAACCCCAAATTCTGGTGTCAAAGGTGCATGCACCCATGGCCAACTTTTTCTTACATTCGTTCTGGGAATTTGAACTCAACTCCAAATGCTGGTGTAGCCAAGTGCTCTTACCCGCTGAGAAGCCATTACCTGCATATTTTCTACCACACTGTTACATACCAAGAAAAGACCAAAAGGAGGCAGAGGGGGAGAAGGAGGAAGCAAGACTCTGTGTGATACCCGATTATTCTTAGCAATAAGCCATTAGCAAGGAGGAGAAGGGACGGCGTGGCCTAGTGGTCTTTAATAACCATCAATGCCTTCAGCTGTGAAAGAGAGCCAGGCTTAATGAAACTCACCCCTCCCCCCCACACTGCCAAAGTTCACTTCTACAAGTGACTCCAATATCAGAGGCCACCGTGGTCAGAACTGGCATATAAGCACGTGCAATGGCACTAAATTACTCTGAGGTGAAAACACAATGCATCCATCATGCTTGGATCACAGGCGGTCTACATCGGCTATAATTTTCAGACCTAAAAAGAAAATTCCATCCTTTTAAGGATATTCCTCATGAAAGACAATCGTCAGAATGTCACAATAAAAAAATAATGATAACTTGGGAGGGTGAAATCATTTTTTATCCTTTAAGTTTTCTCCCTTGGGAGATGCATTGTTTTAAGTTAACATATTTCACCATGCTTATCTGTGGATGTAAATTTTGTTTTGATAATATGAAGAGCTTTTTAATTCAAATTGCACAGTGATGCTTGGACACTGATCTGTTAGAACTTGGTAATCAGAATTAACAGACTGCCTAATTAATCAAGTCATTTTCACAGATCCAGATAGGGGGATGGATCCTGGGCCAAGGAGAAGATATGAGAGACATGAAAATTATTAATTCAAGCATGCCTTAAAAGCATGTAGAGTTAAGAGTTCTTTGCTAAATCTCACCATCCTTAATAGGTTCAATTTTTAGGATGCAAGGAACATGTGCAAAGAAAAAATAAATTCTACCCAGGGCATATGGAAAAAGATTTTTAAAATAAACTAGTTTAATAGACATATAACTGAATGAATTTTTAAGCCTTTGATAACCCCTAAGATTTAAAATCATCCATGCTTCCGATAGCAAGGAGTAGTGAGTACACAGGCACCAACAGCAGGGCATTCTCTGTGGTTAAAGGTGTTGATATTCCACTCTGGGTGTGGTGGTGGTACCCTGGTACAGACTCTAGAGTCTGAGGCAGGAGGATTGAGAGTTGAGGTCAGACTGAGTCACATAGTGAGACCCTGTTTCAAAACATCAGAATGAACTGGGCAGTGGTGGCACATACTTTTAACACCATCACTTGGGAGGCAGAGCCAGGAAGATCTCTGTGAGTTCCAGGCCAGCCTAGTGGTCTACAGAAAAAGTTCTAGGACAGGCTCCAAAGCTACACAGAGAAACCCTGTCTGAAAAACAGACAAAACAACAACAATAAAAGATCAAAACAAATTGGCTTGTATCAACCCGAACACCTGGGGAAGGTTCTCTTCAGGTAAAGAATGAGGAAACTCAGTCCAGAAGATTTTTTTCATCAAAGGATGCATGTTGCATAAACATATTCAACACTGGAAATTCTTAGGGGAGTGAGACACTGGGAATTAAATCTGCAATTTAATTCACCAGAAATGCACCCAGGCAAGTTTTCTCCTCACTTACTGAGTATTTAGTAGACTGATGAAGCAGAATGCATGCCATTGATGTCCATAAACTCCTTTGAAATTAGCTTCTCGTTCTCATCATTTATACGGCTAGTAAGACTCAAGAGATGTGCGTGCTTTCAGGGGTGGAGAAATGGCTCAGCAGTTACAAGAGCTTGTTGCTCCTGCAAAGAATCCCAGCTCAGTTCCCAGCACCATATCAGGTGGCTCACAGTTTCAGGGGATCTAACACCCTCTTCTGGCCTTCTCAGAAGTAGGCATGCATGTACTGCATATACATACATGCAGGCCTGCACACACATACATAAAATAAAAATAAATCAACTGTTTATAAAAGATACATATCAACCAACATGTAAGGCAGCTTTTCTGGGAAATTCACTGCAAGTCTGAGAGTGCTGAATCCTGGAAACTCCACCAACATGGATATTCCCCTCAGAAGCACATCGATGTTCATCTTCTTCCCAGTCCCCATACAGTCTCATTCCTTCCACAAAGCCTCCCACTTTGCCAACAATGTCCTCCTCAACTGCACAGATACAGCCCACCAGCATCTTTCTTCTGATCTTGCAGTGGAATTTTGAGATGAAATGGCCTGCATCAGAATACTGGTGACAGACATGAGATGGATACCCCTGGCAGAAGTATGAAGAAGGAAGCAGACAGTAGTGCAGATTCTAACCGCTGGAACACAGAGAAATGATCAGATTTCTGAGATATGGCCCATTTTCCAGGTAAGAAAGTCACTTGAGATGTCCAAATACTGGGCAGACAAGGTCATAAGAAACATCTCAGAGATGACAGGTCATGACAGGCTAGCTGAGCCACCCGACATGCGCAGACAGAGTCTAGCTCTCTGGGATTCTGTCTACCTTCTAAACCAGGGCTTGCCCACCTATCACTGTTTTACACTGGGCAAACAACACCTGCTGCTCTACAGAGGGGCACGGGACCCATCTTAGTCTTGCTCCAGAACCAATCACAGAAGGCGGGTGGGGGAGGGGGAGGGTCTATATTGGTAAAGGGCCTACTTTGCTGCCTTGCAAGCAAGAATGCCGGAGTTTGATTCCCAACACTCATGGGAAAAGTATATTGGTACACACTTGTAATCCCAAGAATTTTGGAGGCCGAGACAGGCAAGATCTCTGGAGCTATCCGGCCAGTTAGCCTAAGCTGTCTGGCGAAGTTCCACTGAGAGAACACAGCTCAAAGAGCGACTCAAGGTTTGCCTTTGACCTCCACATGTGTTTACACAACACACAAATCACAGCAACGGTAAATCCAAGTTGTCTGATACCGACTAGACCCAACAGTCTTCTTGTGCTGGTAGGATGGTTTCACCTGAGTTCAGTCTCTGGAGACAGAGAATTAACTCATGCAGGTTGTTCTATGATCTCCACAGACATGCCACGGCATGCATGCTCATACAAATACACTCACATACTCATGCAACAAATAGCAAATGTAAAAAAAAATATAAAAGAAGAGACTTATTTCTGCTGGAGTTCTTCCGTAACATTTGCAGGAAGGGTGTCATGATTTAGCCAGAAAGTATCCCCAGCGAACAAAGTGTAGCCACAAGTCTGGGATGGGAACCTAAGAGCACCCCCTGAGCCCCTTGATCCAGATGCTCTTGAAGCTTATGCTATCATCTGACTTTTGAAAATTGTAAGCCCATTCAATGCACTCACCTACACTGGCCAGTCACAGTCAACTGACTTGGCTCTGAAAGCTGGAAACTGAGAGGCTCAGGCTGCGAAAGCGGAAATGTCTTAAAAGTGGTCTGTGGCACTGGGGATATTACTAGTAGTTACAGTGTTTGCTGTCTAAGCGTATGGAGTGGAGTTCAAACCCCCAGAATCCAAGCAAATTCCAGGTGGCCATGGTGCCCGCAAGCCCCCAGTCAATCCAAGGCTTGGAAGGCAAAGACAATGGCCTTCTAGCCAGACTGGCCATGTCAGTGACCTCTGGGGATTCAGCTGAAAACCTACGTCAGTGAATGAAATGGACAGTGACTGAGAAATACTCCTCGCTCTCATATACATGTATGGACATACATGCGCATATTCACATGCATATACGCTACACACATCTACATGTTGCTCCAAGTCAACATGGAAATATAGACACTTAAAGCCTTTTCAGTGGAAAAAGATCAATTGTGCTCCCTGGCTACTGGCTTTGTGCATCTTCCGGCCTCCTATTTTACTAACACTGCCCATGACAAGAGCTTGTAAATCTACAATTCTACTGATTTTCTTTAGGTAGCTGAGATTAACTCTAAGTGGCCATACCTTTATGGTGGTCAATAAAGAGCTTCCCTGATGAGTGCTTTCAGGTGCCAGGAGGATGTGCTGACCCAGCTTGCTGCGAAACCACCCCAAGTAGAGGACCAGTGCTCTGAGCAGGGCACCCTAGCTAACCCCACTTTTTCACACAGGTGATTGAGCGGAACAAGTCAATTGTTGGCTGGTCAGAGGCTAACTCGACATAAAATGAGGGTTACAGATGTAAGGTTAATTAGAATAACATACCACAGCAAAACAATGCAAAAGATGTAACAGACACATCCTCTGGAGACAGAGCATGTGCTTGCTCCTAAATATACTAGGACATATCTTCACTCCCCATAGGTCCTATATTAGCAACAAAAACAAGCAGAAAAATAAAATATGTACAACCTTAAATGCATGAAAAGGGTATAGATAAAGCATTCAAGTGTACAGGCTCAAGGTATGGTCCTGCAATTCATAGCAACAGCCAGGCACATGCTAAAATAAAACCTCTGCATATCAATATTATGAGAGAATAGGAATGCAGGTAAGGCCAGCCAAGCAGTGGTTATGAACCAGTGATAATAGCATAACAGGGCCTGGGTTCAAATCCACACACTTGTACTTATGCACGGAGAATTGCACTTCACTGTGACTCAATTTTCTCGTCTTAAAAGGGGACTTTCTGGGCTGAGCTCCTCATGATTACATTTTTTATGAATTTAGAAAATTCAATGGGGGAAAAAGCAAAGACATCTTGGGGGCTGGGGATGCAGTTTGAGGGAGAGGCGCTGGGTTCCATCCCCAGAGCCACCTTAAAACAGAGACAGATGGAGAGAGATAGCAAAAGTGATAGAAATGGGAGAGGTTAAAGATAGGAACAAGGACAGGGATAGGGGCTAGCAGGGTGTGGGGAGGAAAAAGAAAGGGAGAATTCAGCATTCATCTCTCAGGACTTTGCAAGGGAGAAACAAGACACATTGCTAGGGAATAGGACTAAGGTGCACAGGACCAGCTCTTCTAGTCCCACACCTATATAAACCCCAAGGTGCCCAGCATGATTACTATGAGGAGGAATCCCAAGCAATGGCCACATTCAGGAAGCAGGCCCATGTAGAAGAGATGTGTCACACAAGTCAACTACTGGGGACACAGAAAGACAAGGATGAAGTCTGGGCTCTCTCCACCAGATGAACCAGGACAGAAAGTCTGTTCTAGAAGCTGGTGCTGAGAACTCCAGTCCCGGCAACTCTCAGCCAGGGTCACCTGGCACCCATATCTGGCTGGACTCACACAGGGCAGCTAAACTCAAAAACACTCAAGCAAACACTTGCCATTGCTCCAAGGCCTTCTTGCTGACACTCCTGGGGCCCTGGAGAGGGCAGAAGAGGTGGGTCCAGGCTGGCCCTTTTCCTGTGCAAACATAATTCACCCCAATTCCCAGTGTGCAACCTAGTTCCCCTTCCGAGAATTATTATTTTACATTCTCAAATGATATTTGAAAACAGGGGTGTTAGACTATTTTTAGAGATCTCAATAGCTGGGTGTTAGCTATTCTGAAGCCTGTTAACAGATGAACCAAAGTTGTTCTCTCTTGTATGCTTGCCTTTCGTGGCTGACACTCATTGCATTTTTATCCTTTTCTTTCTTCAAAAAGGATGACAGATCTTCTATTGTACTGTGTTTCATTTTTTCCATTTTGGTTTGTGCATGTGCCTGTGAGGTTGGGGGATATGAAGATGTGGAAGAGAAATGGGGGAGGCACGCAATACATTCATGTATATATGGGCACACACATATGCAAAGACCAGAAGTTGATATCAGGTGTCTTTCTCAATTGCTCTCCACCTTATTTTTTGAGGCAGGGTCTCTCACTCAATGTGGAACTCACTGATTTGGGTAGACCAGTTGGTCAGAATCCAGCAATCCTCTTGTTTTTGCCTTTTCCCTGCTGGGATCACAGTTGTGCCTGGCTTTTATATGGGTACTGAGGGCCTAAATTCAGATCTTCATGCTTATGCAGCAAGTACCTTAATAACTGAGCCATTTCCCAGCCCCCATGGCAATGTTTTAATGACATCCTTTTATTTTATATGTTGAGATGAAATAAACTATAAGTTAACAAATGACAATTTTGATTCTTTATACAGCCCTACCTAACCCAAGGCTCATGGCAGTAAGAGTATGAGATTATATATATTCACATTATACCCACAGAAATTATGGGATGTGAGGAGGTGGAAGGGGACATTCTCTACATCTTGACTTTTTTGTAACAAGCCTGTAATGAAGAATGCATGACAACCACAGGCATGATGGAACAATACAGCAACCTATCACCTTCTCAGAGCAGGTAAAAGGTGTTAACAGGGATGGATATTTATAGCTATGCAAATGTGAGTTTTCCATCAAAAGATAAGAACATGAAGACTTGGACTGACATGTCAATTATGCATTTAACCGCCTAGAAGGCTTTCTGCCACTACAAGGCTCCTTTTACTGCCAGGCAGATCAAACCAGCTCTGACTAATACTGGGAGAAATGGGTCCCCAGGGAGATGGCCAAAGTGAGGGTTCAGCGCCATGAACACCCCATTTCCAAGGTTCTGAGGAGATGCCTTGGGCTCTAATGGTGAGCTGCTACTCTGCTTGACATTTGGACCTCCGAGGGTCTGAGACATGGTACCTAACAGTCAGTACAGAGCGAACAAACTGTACTCACTTCCACATCTGGGTGGTGCATATGTTTGTGGCACACCTTTGTGTGTGCCTATAGGGGAGAGAGAGGCACTCTCAGGCACACATGTGGAGGTGAGAGATGGACAATGGATGTCTTCCTCTTTGATCTTCTGCCTTATTCCCTTGAAACAGTTTCTCACTAAACTTGGATCTTGTCTTGCCAGGGTCAGGATTCACTGACTCGCAAACCCCAGCTCTAGAGTTGCAGACACACGTGGCTATGCCTGGTTTGTTATATGGCTTCTGGGATCTGAACTCAAGTCCTTATGGTTGAAGCAAGTGTTCTTACCAAACGAGAATTTCTTCAGCACACTCTTCCTTGCTTTTCATTTGATAGTTCATTTAATACACAAAACATGAACATGCAAACATCACCAGGAATCAAGCCTCTGCCTTTCCTGTCACCTTTAAAACAAAGAGTTTCAGCAGGGGACTGTGGTGTATGTGTAATTCCAGCACTGTGGAGATTAAGACTGGAGGATGTGGGGCATAACACCAGCATGGGCTACACAGCAGGGCCCCTTTTCTCCCGTCTACCTCCTCACCTCAAAAAAGTAAAGGGAAAAGGAGTAAAGAAAAAAGAAAACTCTAAACTGGAAAGTAAGAAAGTTCAGGATAACATTTCCCACTGCATCTACCAGAAGCCCTTGCTGGCCTTCCAAATTGACAACTGTGTTCCAGGCTCTGGGCACAACACATGGAGAATGAAGCACCTCATTATAGTAGCAATAACCCTATGATCCAGGTGATACCTTTACCCCCACCTCACAAAAGGAAACTGAGGCACAGAAAAGAGATCAATATAACCAAGAGCAAAGAGCAATAAACAGCGCTGGGACTTCTGCTTGGAAGAAAAGAACAGCTCATCTTTAAGAGACATCACCCAAATAGGCCCATGGAGCCACCCACCCAGGTTCAATGGCTATGAAGCCCTTGTAGACAGGCATCAGGGCCACTCCCCAAAGATGCATGTATATTTAAAGAGAACACCAGGCAGCAAGTTTCACTAGATTGTGAAAAGTGCATGTGCTATTAGACAACTATCTACAACCCAGTCACAGGATGGCAGGTACCAACCTTCCCATTGGGAAGTGCTCTGCACAATAATGGTCTTGGCTAAGGACTAAAATCTGCACTGAGCTTTTTGGTCTGAATCATCTTGCTCTTGCTGAGACTAAGCACTAGATCATCTACGAATTAATTAACTTGTACCCACTTTCCAGATGAGACACGTTTGGGACTCAGGGCTGTTAAGTGGTCTGTCCAGTCTACTAAGGAAAGCTCATGGAAAAATAGGATCCGAGTCTAAGACAATCTACCTTCAGTACATGCGGTGAGGCATACTGCAGTCCTGTGTCCATGGCAGGTATGAGAGCAAGCCCACTAACACAGCAAGTCTACCACAGTCAGGAGCACCCACACAGGCTGGGGACAAAGAGAACGTCTCATAGGACAAGGCAAGTTCCATCCTGTTCACTGTGCCAGTTGGGAATTTTCAAAGAAAGCACACCCAGGTCAATCTGAAGCAGGAATGTGAACAGGGCAACTCTCTTGTCACCCGAAGGTAAGAACATATCAGCTGACATGCTCCACAGCCAATGGGAGGGCATGGCAGGAGATGGACTGTCACATCTTCAGGTAGGGCCATCAGCCATGTCTCCTCCATATACTGGAAGAGCACCACTGGGCAGGAATTGGCCATGTCATTGGGATACCATGACTTAACCTGGACAAAATCTCAGAACCACACTAATGAACACTCATCTGCATATTCAGGATTTAGAATCCTTACACCTGAGGTGGGGAGGATCCCCTGCAATTCTCAGACTCAGCATGGCTCTGTAGGAAACATGGAGAATCTCTGCTAAGAATCAGGCACCCTGAAATGTCAACACGAAGTAAGTCAAACAAGACCCAGGGCAACTGTACAATGTCGTTTGAGGAACCACACGAGCAGTCCTACAACTGCCCGCGTCTCCTGCTTTACATTCCTCTGGAGCACCACATATCCTACAGCTAAGGCTGCATTTCTCAGGAATCTAGAGAGAAGGAATAGACGTCATGAGTGAGGCTTCAGGGAAGCTGCACGAAGAGGGCTGTCTCTGCTAGAAGGGCCACTTACATCTCTTGATTCCACCACTTCCTTATAGGATCTAGAAGCAATGGCTGGAGACCCAGCAGTCACCACAAGGAAAGACAGCTAATACCGTGGAATAGGCAGAGCAGAAGATGGCAGGCACAGACTACTCTCCCCATGTGTGTTTTATGACAGAGAACACACAGCAGATTTGCACACCTCCCTCCAGGAGCATCTACTCTGGGGTGGTCATTTGCAAACAACACAGAGAAACCAAAACACCCCTTCAGACTGTACTGTCATTTTCTGGGAGGACAAAAACCCTAGGAAAATCCACAAATCGGGCTTCCAGTTCCCACCTTCTGTTCTTAACCCTGTTTGTTTAACCCTGACTTCCCTTCTTAATTAGTACTGCTGGTCTAGAGAAGCATATTTGCTGAGCCTGTCTATATGTTTTGACATGCAAGACTTGTGAAATTCAAACATAGTGGAGACATTCAAAGCATTATTATTTATTAAGGGCTATATTAAAGGTGGAAGATCTTAAAGCCCTCTCAGATTCTGATGATTAAAGGAAATTTAATCACTCTTCATTGGCATTTGATCTTTAGCCTGCCATAATCTACCCGTGTATCCCTTCATCCATATTTGATACTAAAGAGATATTTCAAGAGCATGTCCATCAAGTGTAACACAGATGGAGCTCAGAGACCACATGACTCACAAAATAAAAGAATATTCCACCACCCTGAGTTAGAAAATGAAAGCGAAGGTGACGAGGGAGCCAGAAAGATGGAAGGGCTTTCCCCTCACACGGGAGGCAGACATTCACATACAGTCCACCCCACTTCAGCCTGGCAGTCTCCTGCCAGGTTGGAAGGGCAGGCATTTCAAATCCCTATTTCTTCCACATTTATAGTTTGCTCAAGGTCAGAGAGATTAGTACCCTGTGAGCTGTCCAGTTCATGGATGGTACACCAACCTTAATGTATCAGAGAATGGGGGAGAAAACCAAAGCCCTCAGGGCAATATAGCTCAATGTTTATTTGGGTATACAATGTTCACAGGAACATAGCAACCCCACTTATTTTTTTTTAATGTTAACTCTTTCTTTTTTTCTTTTTAAAGATTTATTTATTTACAGATATAGTGTTCTATCTGCATCCATATCTGCATGCCAGAAAGAAGGCATCAGTTCTCATTATAGATGGTTGTGAGCAACCATGTGGTTGCTGGGAATTGAACTCAAGTCCTCTGTTTTTAACCTCTGAGCCATCTCTCTGGTCCTCATTTTTTTTCAAGTACTCATAGTTAATTCTGCTAAGGAACAGCAGAAATGCCTAACTGCCACAGACACTGTCTGTGGCCCAGGAGGGTAACTAGAGACACTTTTGGCCCTTTTGAAACAATCTGAGCCATGTCTGCATTTGGACATGTTGTAACTATAACCCATGACCAGGAACAAATGGGATTTTTTTTAGTTTCTTGTTTTGAGGTGTGAATGTGTGGAGACCAAGGGTGTCATTCCCCAGGAGCCATTCATCTTGTCCTGTGAGGTAGGGTCTCTCATGGGACCTAGAACTCAGCAAGTCAGCAAGCCACCAGATTCACCTGTCTCTACTTCCGCAGTGCTTCAATGATAAGCGCATATCTGGCTTTGGGGGGAGCATAGGAATAATCTCAGGCCATCATGCTGGCAAGGCAAGCGCTTTAACCACTGAACCATCATCCCCAACCCTGAAGGCAACCATGACTAAAAATCATACAACTGTCACAGAAAGTGACAGCATACATGTGCCTGCCAGCTTTGGAACTTGTGCCTGATTTTGGGGCAGGTGGCCCATAATTTCTCTCCACCCCTTGGTGACACAGACATTGGTCACTTACCCTGAGCTTTTAATAAGTCTCACAGCCATAAAAAGCCTGGGGTCACTGGCAGGGGGCCTGCAGAATGCCAAGAGGCTGCAACACACAGAAGGACCCTGGAGGCAAAGAGAGAAGGGTTAGGGCCAGAGGCTTTGGGCACTTCCTTGGGTTTCTTTCTTCACACACAAAATTAGCTCCAATATTCTCCCTTCCCTTCTAGAATCAGGAAAATAAAAAAATATTAAATTGAATGCAGCTGTGTTCATCAGTGTCTTCTCTTTTATTTTCTCTTTTCTTTTGGTGTGTGTGTGTATGTGTGTTTCTACATGTGTGCATGTATGATGTATGTGAAGTTTAGAGGTCGGATTGAGAAAACTTCCTCAAATCCACATTATTTGGGAAGCAGGGTCTCTCACTGAACCTGGAGCTTACCCATTCAGCAAGACTAATTGGCCAGCAAGCCCCAGGGATCGGGCTGTCTCCATCTCCCCAATTCTGGGATGAGTGGCACTTGCCACTGTTTGATATGTGTGCCAGAAATTTGAACACATGGTCTCATCTCATGGGACAAGCCCTTTACAGACAGCGCTATCTCTGGAGCCACATCCTTAGGATGCATTCTCCGATTATAATGCTAACATGTCCTGAGAATCAAGAGCAAGTAGACACATCCATGCAAAATGAAGATTTCACTTCAGGTTTGGATCCGTTAACCCGGCTTCAGGTGCCCTGTAGATGAGGCCAGGAGGAAACCTATACCCTCCAGACACAGGCACCCTGAAAAGGCAGGATAACTCCTGCCTGCCAGCCGGACACATAGTCACATACCAGTGGAGGCCAGGACAGTCTTGTCAGGGAGGGTAAGTATGTGTACTAAAGCCATGGGCTTTAGTGGGTCTGGTTGAGTTATGAGTATACTATTTACCAAGTGGGGTTCTGAGTTTTCCAACTTTGCTGACAGAGCAGTCAATTCCCCTTTGAGTGCTTTCTGAAGGTGTAAGATTAGATGCCAGTCACTGCCTCCCCTGTCACCCTGCCAGAAGTCTTGAGGTGACCATGCCACCTCCACTGCTGTGGAGCCTACAGAAGGAATGCTCTAAGAGAAAAAAACCAAACAAACAAGCAGAATGAGGGCCCAGTGGAAGTGCTTCAGGGGTGTGACTGTGTTCTTCTCTTCCCACGATTTGTTTGGGCAGCATTTGGTGACTGTACCCATTTTTCAGATTAATCAAACAGAGAAGTTGAAACTGAAAAGATGGATGAGGATTTACGATTTGAATAGTCACATGTCTCTGGAAACCATGTGGGTTGTGTGTCAAGCAGAACAAAAGGGGAGTTCAGAGATGACATTCTGAGTGGGTGTCTCTTCTAGATTCAGACAAACTCAGGCTGGCGTCACCACACTGCTTTCTGGGCATCAGCTGCCTGCAAAACGTAGACTGGTCAAGCCAGACAAGTATGAACATCCCTTGTTCTGCGGCTTGGGAGATGACCCAGGCAAAAAGTGGTTGCTATGAAAGCATGAGGACCTGTATTCAATCCCTAGAAACCACTTAAGAAAAAAAAAGAAGTTTGAAGGGGAATACTTGCAATCCCAGTGCTGGGGAGGCAGAGAAAGGAGGTCTGTGCAGCTTGCTGGCCTTTAGCCTAACCAGTGAGCCCTGGGTTCAGAGCCCCATCTTAGAAAAAATGTGGGAAGCATTTGTGGATGACACCTGACCTTGACCTCTTCATACATGATGATGTGCACACACACACAAACTAGTTCTCCTAAGGTAGGCTATGTGGTCATTATTCTTCTCAAACAAGGCATAAGAATGCCAAAAATATTTTAAAAGAACATTTCCATTGGGTAAGCAGTGATCGTTCAGATGTAAACTCCTAAGGAATGACTGCCACCATGAGCAAGGACCATTGTCATGGATTCATCAGCATAATGAGATAATGAAGTTCATTATGTTGTCTTCAAGGGAAGTACACTTGTAGGCGAGCATCACCCAACAATGACTGAGACCCCAAGAGCTGTGCCTCCTCTAAGAATCAGTTTCACACGCCTCAAGGGAAAGTCAGCCTGTCTCAGTCCTCACACCAGGGCAGAGCCATTGGGGAACTTTGGGGCCCTTTATTATCTACTTGTAAAATGTTATAAGCCTGTAAACTAGTTAATTTATGAGCCGTGTTAGTAATTTGCTCACACTTGATCGCGGGGTTTCGCAAACATGACTTCCAGGGATGTGGGAGGATAATTTGTAGGTCCAGCTTCTCGGCTAAGGGGACACTAACTAATTTGACACAGTACCATGACATTGACGGCGGGGCACACTAATGACTGTACTCCTAGATGTGGCTGTCAGCCTGTCGTTCCAGTGAGGAGCCTGCTTGCTCTCAGTGTGGCTCAGGACACAACGCTCAACTTATTATTCAGACAGCACCATTAATGAGAGCCCATGTTTATTTCCACCATACTAACCAGTGCTTAGCTTCCATTTGTCTGATACGGTCATTGATTAAAATGGGTCTCATGAATAGTAAATTTGAGTCCCACAGAAACAAAGGGCCACCAGAGGAAAAATAAGCAAGAGTTGACTGGAAAACAAACCTGGTCAATGTGTTTTCTGCTTCAAATGCCACCCAGGACAAAGTGACAGGTGGGAGGAAGTGCTATGGAGACCAACGATAGAGGAGGGAATATTATAAATACACAAGCCTATGGATCAGCTTGATTGCTCTGACCATGGCCACTTTAACTTCAACACAGTCAAAAGTGCTAGCCAGGAGTGCCTTCCGCCTCATGCAAACATTAGACATCTTAAGAATGGGGTATCACATGATATAGTGAAATAACGGGGTTTCCTATGACATTTTCACGCCTACATATCACCATATGCTGCTTGCATTCACCCATTATACTCTCCTGCCCACTTAAAAAGCCTCCCCCTTGCTTTCGTGCTATGCTTGCATGAACCTAAATTCCACATGTGAGGAAGCATGAGGTATTCGTCCTCCTGAGTCTGGCTTCTCTCACTTAACAGGATGACCTCCAGCTCAGATCCTTATCCTGCAAGTGGCATGGTTTCTTTCTTTCCTAACAGAAGAATAAAACCTTGCCACACATACACACCACACCGTCCTTACACATCTGTCTACTGGTAAAAATCTAGGCAGGTTTTGTGTCTGGGCTACTGTGAACATAGCAGCAATGAGCTGGTACTTCCAAATTATCTCTGGTGGGCCTGGGATCCTTTGGGGTATGGCTGGGTCAGTGTATCGAGGTTTATCTTTTCCTCCATTTGCTGTTTACTTGGGGACTCTAAGTGTAGAGTTTTAAGTTCATTTCTCCATGGATGACACAAAGGTTTACTATGCTTTTCAACCGTACAGAAGTTTGTTCTTTGATTAGACTGACTCAAACATGATCATCCAGGACACCAATAAACACATCTGTGGTTTTTGCTGAACTGTTAACAAAACTGTATAGTTGCAGGGTTTAAAAATACCCTTTTCTACGTGTTTCTAGTCCTAACTAAAACTTGTAATCAGTTTCTATCTTAAATTAAATTTCTATTTTGGTCTGACAAATTTTCTTTCATTTTATGATGATTATAATCCTAAAATATTCATATAATAATTTAAAATGAATAACTTTTTTAAAAGGTAGGCCCACATCTATTAAAGGAATGATAAAACCAAGACTACTCCCAATGTGGTTCATCACGGAATGTGCAATTCAAATTAAATATTTCAACAAATGCTGTCTGCCACTCAGGATAAAGAATTCTACTGAATACTGCATATGACTTTGGATTTTTATAAAATAGCAAAACAAGTCTGAGCCCACATAGATCACTTTGGGAATGAGAGTGTCATTCCATGCAGCAGTGCTTAAAAGTACGTACTCGTGGACTCACTGCCCAGGATAGACCTATAATTTTAAAAGGGCCATGATACTTAAACAGTGCACCACATGTGGGGAGCAGATTTAGATGGCCGGGTGGTTTGTAAGTACATTTCAACAAGTATCCAGAGCCAGTCCCAAGCAGCCTGACTCTTCGACTGTTGCTATTTCCAGGGGCAACTACAGAAGGCGGGCATCCAGTGTCAGCTTCTCCACACCCTGAACTTCCAGTAAGTCACTGTTGCCCCACCATGACCTGGAAAATACTGTCCGTCTGTAGCCGTGACTGGCTAGAAGCTCATCAAATACAATTCTCATTCTAAGCAGAAAGCTAGGTTGGGTGCCCTGTCCCCTTGCAACTATGAAGATCCTTGTCACCAAGTCCTGGGCCAAACAGAGCAAGGTAGGATGTACCACCTTCTGACTCTCAGGACTCCTCACCATGCATAAGGCCCTCTCTTATCCCTTGATTGAAGGTCCAGAGACGGTGGGACTTCCTACCAACTGAGGGGAGTAGTATTACATGGTGTCTTAAATCCAGGGCCTTCAAAGTACATGCAGATCATTACACGAAGTCTTCAACTCAGACCACGAAAGGATACACAGAGCAGGGCCATGGGCAGGAACTTTATTCCATCTGCAACAACTAGTAGCAACCTGAGGGTGCCTGGGAAGTAGAAAGCACTAGGTGAAGCCTCTCAGCTCCAGTGATGTTTGTGACCAGGACCAGTAGTGCCTGACCCCTCTTTTTATTTCTTTATTCTGGGTTCTGATGATTGCTAAGTAAGTGCTATGCTACCTCTCTGAATTTTATTGCATGATTCACACTCATTCATTCACTCATTTATTCATTCACATGTATCTCCACACCTATTTTCTCTTCTTTCCCCTCTCCCTTTCTTTTCCCTCTGCCTCTCTATTCAGTCTTCCTCCTTCCCCTCTCTCCTCTTCTTTTTATCCCCCATCCCTTTCCTTCTTCCCTCCTTCCTTCCCTCCACCTTTCTTTTCACTGGCTAACACTAAACTGTGGATCTTCTATATGCTAGGCAAATGCTGTACTACCAACTCTAACTATTTTTTTGTCTGCTTTCCTTCCCTCCCATCCCCCATTATTATTTTATCTTCCTTCTCCATGGTAAGAACAAAACCCAGGGCCTTGTACTTGTTAACCCCATGGTGTAGGAGGATCTTCTGTATTTGTGTTGCTTTCATTGGTGAGTAAAGAAACTGCCTTGGCCTTTTGATAGGGAAGAAATCAGGTAGGTGGAGTAGACAGAACAGAATGCTGGGAAGAAGGCAGTGTGGCAGACGCCATGGTTCTCCTGCCCAAGACTGATGCTGGTTAGATGCTTTCCCGGTAAGCCACGACCTCGTGGTGAACACAGATTAATAGAAATGGGTTAGATCAAGAGTGAGAGTTGGCCAAGAAGAGGCTAGATATAATGGGCCAGGAAGTAATTTAATTAATACAATTTCCGTGTGGTTATTTCAGGGCTTAAGCTAGCTGAAGAGAGGGACGGGACCGCCGCTCTTCTCACTACACCCTCACACTTACTACTGTAACAGAAGTATGATATCTCCTTGGCTTTACCTTCAATCTCTGGACAACCCTAAGTAAAGAAAGCACTATCAACTGACAAAATGCAACCAACTGAAAGCCGCTAAAGATACTCTATGGTTGCTGTTACTGGCTCCTCTGACCAACTAAGGAGCAGAAAGAAGAAAGAACCAAGAGCCACCATATTCTTAAGATGTACTAGACATGTATCACCTCACCTGATCTTTACATAAGCCACTCAGTATGGTTCCCTTGTGTAGATGAGAACAGAGCCTTCTACAAAGTGAAATGTGGGCTCCCACCACCACACAACTGTTCCAGCTGTGAGCTCAGCTGTGTAATAAATAAAACTTTATTGCCTCTTACAGACAAACTTTCAGAGAACATATACACTCTTGAACTTGATGTTCAAGCTATTGCTTTAAGGAAAAAAAAAAAAAACAAGACTGAATGATATCTCCCTAATTCAAATACCACTTTCACTACAACAGGAGGGAAATCTTCAGCTGCTCAGAGCAGAGACAGTCAGGACCATCTACAGAGATTAGGAGAAGCAAGAAACAAGGAAGAGGGATTTCACAAATTCTAGGTTACTTTTAAAAGACCATTTCAATAAAAGGCAAATATTCATTCAGGCTCTTGTGGCGTAATCATTTTCTACATCTTCACTGTTCATATATTTAAGGCATAAAACTACATTTTACTCACATTTAAGAATGAATTGGATGTGGTGACTCATGCCTTGGATTCCAGCGTTCTGGAGGCAGAGGCAGGAAGATCTTTATGAGTTCCAGGCCAACCAGAACTACATAAAGAAACCCTGTCTTATACAGATGATAGATAGACAGACAGATAGATAAAGGTTTGGCCAACATTTTTCCATTAAAGAAAAAACAAATACAGTGAGTTTCTTGGGATTTGTAGCCAGGCATCCTCTCTGACAATGCTCAGCTGTGCCACTACATAAGGAAGCAACCAGTAACATGGTATAAATAAATCAGTACAGCTATTTTGCAATAAAACTTTATTGAAAAAACAAGTCATTGAAAGGAAAGGCTTGGTCCAAGAGCCACAATTTGCTTACTTCTGCCATTTAGCTGGTATTTTGCATATCCATTCAACCGGAACACACAAGATTTCCTCTAGCATAATAGGAAACAGCTCTGGCTAACATTTTCATGCAAGATCCCTGAGTGCCAGGAATACATTCCTGATGTAAAGAGGGAGTAGCCTCAATGTGGCAAAGGTTCGGGATATGATAGCTGGGGAGCTCAGCTTCTAGCCTTCTCTGACCCACTGCAAGGCTCCTTCCCCATGCTCATGAGCCAGAGAGCACTGGCTGGAACAAAACCTTAAGCAACATTTCCAACAAGACCCAAAGCTTTTGCTCTCAGTATGGTCAAGCACCTGTGTTGACTGAGGGAAACTGAGGTACCTTAAACAGACCTTCTATAAGGACTTTATTTTTTTAAGGCAAAATAAGAAATACACACACTTTAAAAAATCAGAGCAATCCTAAATTCTAAGAATGAGGAATGATACCTTCTCAAACTTTCAAATGTAAACAGGAAGGCTCTCCAAATTAGAACCAAACTGCTTTCCTGGATTGGCAGGGTGTTCTTTGTTAAGCGATTTCAGAGTAGTAGCAATATGACCAGTCACTGGACACACAGGAAGAAACCATATCCAGTGCACTCCCCTGCAGTTCCCTGAGAACAGCAAAGACTCAATACATAGCAGAGAGGAAAAATAATGCTAAGAATCTGTATCCCAGTTAATGTTTTGTATTAACATTGATGTGTACAAGATGATTTGAGACACAAAATGAATACATTCTTAGGAATCTGTTTTACCTAAACCATCAATCAAAACTGGAACAGAAACAAGTGAACGATAGTCCAGCCTGACAAAGGGATATTTTGTACTCATTAAGAATTAATCTAGAAATGGAGATGGTTGTGACGTGACATAAAAGAATCAAGACAGGAGAATTAACTTGCAGTAATCCCTAAGCGTATAAAAACACACTGCAAGAAAGACCAGAAAACAACAAATTAACAGGGTTTGCCTCTGACAGAAGGGATTAGACAGGAGTTTTCTTTACTATTTTTAGTTTTCAAGATTTTTTCAAAACAAAGAAATATTAACTAAACAGTTTAAAAATTCTTGTCTGAGAAGAGTCATTTATGAATGGCCTGTAACTGGCTTTGCAGCAGACTGGGAGTGTCTTGGGGACAGACAGGACACTCTTTCACCTCTCATTCATCAGTGTTGGGTCTTCTTAGGAATTCAATGAGCTTTCCTTGAAGCAACTGGATAGGCTATCTGACTTCATTACAATTCCCTTAATGAGTATCCATAAATAAATACAATTCTTATGTTTTAAGACTTTTAGAGAAATTAAATCATCCTGTTCAGAATCAGATTGCTGTGGATTAGACTGTAAATAAAATACTTAATACAGAATTCTACTTTCTCTGTCCATGTTCCATGGTAGCACACAGTAATTTGTCTTTTAATAACTTCAAACAATTCTGAGTCATTTGCTCATTAAAAACAAAATACATCTTGCTCACGAGGCTCAGCATTTCATAAATATTTAGCCCAAATACACTGCCTGCTTTCAACCAGAAATAGCAGGTTCCTGATAGATAAGAACACTGTATGCAGGAGAAAGGAGAAGACCCCCCCCACACCCCAAAACAGCTGGGAGAAGATAATATGGTGGCCACTAACAGGATTTCTGCAGACTTAGCACCATCCATCTAGGGCTACCCCGTGCTCTCAGAAGAGAGCCCCAAAGCCAATCTGTGGCTCACAAGCCCCAACATGTTCATTTGAAGCCCTTGCAGATACCCTAACCTCCATCTTAGCCTCATATCTCTTCTGGCAAGCCAAGCTTCTCTTGGAGAGAGGAAGGGAGAGAGGGAGGGAGGGAAGGAGGGAGGAGGATCAAGGAGGGTTAGGTGAAGATTTTAAATTCTATTCTGAGAAACATTTTGGTGAAAAAGAGAGTGAGGAAACAGCATTCTACTACCCAATGTAAAGGATGAAACCCAGTATCCTGAACATGTTAACAAGAATCTCATTATGACCTAGGTACCTAACCATCTTTTTTTGTGTATTGTTTTTTATGAGCTACATATTTTTCTCCACTTCCCTCCCTTCCTCTCCCTTCCCCTTCTACCCTTTCCCATAATCCCCATGCTCCAAATTTACTCATGAGATCTTGTCTTTTTCTACTTCCCATGTAGATTAGATCCATGTATGTCTCTCTTAGGGTCCTCCTTATTGTCCAGATCCTCTGGGATTGTGAATTGTAGTCTGTTTTTTTTCTTTGCTTTATATCTAAAAGCCACTTATGAGTGACTACATATGATATTTGTCCTTCTGGGTCTAGATCCATCCCTTTGCCTACAAATTTCAAGATGTCATTATTTTTTTCTGCTGTGTAGTACTCCATTGTGTAAATGTACCACATTTTCCTTATCTATTCTTCAGTCGAGAGGCATTTAGGTTGTTTCCAGGTTCTGGCTATAACAAATAATGCTGCTGTGAACATAGTTGAGCACATGTTCTTGTGGTATGATTGAGCATCTTTTGGGTATATACAATTGGCTGGGTCTTGAGGTAGGTTGTTTCCTAATTTTCTGAGAAATTGCCATGCTGAAATCAAAAGCAGCTGTACCAGTTTGCACTCCCACCAGCAATGCAGGAGTGTTCCCTTTACCCTACATCATCTCCAGCATAAGGTGTCATCAGTGTTTTTGATCTTGGTCATTCTTACAGGTGTAAGATGGAATCTCAGAGTTGTTTTGATTTGCATTTCTCTGATGGCTAAGGATGTTGAGCATTTTCTTAAGTGTCTTTCAGCCATTTTAGATTCCTCTGTTGAGAGTTCTCTATTCGGGTCTATACCCAATTTTTTATTGGATTATTTGTTCTTTTGATGACTAATTTCTTGAGTTTTTTGTGTATTTTGAAGTACAGAGCTCTGCTCTATGTGGGGTTGGTGAAGATCTTTTTCCATTCTGTAGGCTGCCGTTTTGTATTGTTGACTGTGTCCTTTGCTTTATGAAAGCTTCTCAGTTTCAGGAGGTCCCATTTGTTAATTGTTTCTTTCAGTGTCTGCGCTACTGGGGTTATATTTAGGAAGTGGTCTTCTGTGCCAACGCCTTCAAGTGTACTTCCACTTTCTCTTCTATGAGGTTCAGTGTGGTTGTTTTTTTGTTGAGGTTTGATCCATTTGGACATGACTTTTGTGCATGGCGATAGATATTCCTTCTACATAGATTTTCATTCTTCTACATGCCGATCTTCAGTTATGCCAGAACCATTTGTTGACTATGCTTTCTTTTTTCCATTTTATATTTTTTGCTTCTTTGTAAAAAATAAGGTGTTAGTAGGTGTGTGGATTAATATCTGGGTCTTTGATTCAGTTCCATTGGTTCCCGTCTGTTTTTATGCCAATACCAGGCTGTTTTCCGTACTACAGCTCTGTAGTAGAGTTTGAAGTCGGGGATTGTGATGCCTCCAGAAGTTCCTTTATTGTATAGGATTGTTTGGCTATCATGGGTTTTTTGTTTTTCCATATGAAGTTAAGTATTGTTCTTTAGAGGTCTGTGAAGAACTTTACTGAGATTTTGATGGGCAATGTATTGAATTTGTAGATTGTTTTTGGTAAGATTGCCATTTTTACAATGTTAATTCTACCTACCCAAGAATATGGGAGATCTTTCCATTTTCTGGTGTCTTCTTCAATTTCTTTCTTCAAAGATTAAAAGTTCTTGTCATACAGGTATTCCACTTGTTTGGTTATGTTATGCCCAAATCTGCGAAGTCCCCACAAAAGCCAACAAGGAGACCGAGTCCCGTATGTAAAAGCAAAGAGCCTTTATTTTAATCAAGTTTGCAAACTCGTTCTCTCCGCTTGTCCAACGTATTGGAATAACCAGAGAGTCCCAAGCTCAATTACAATAGGGTTTTATAGTAGTAAAGGTAGGAGTGAGGGGTCTCTGAGGTTCAGAACTCCTGATTGGCTGATGTTTGTCTAGAAGTGTCCTGGTGATGTGTTTTGGCAGGTGTTCCTATCTACAGCAGTTGGAATGCCAGGTATTTCCTTTGAATGGTCTGTTCTTGGGTGGAGGTTGGGTAATCTCAGCTTGTGGTTCCTCCTGCAACCAGGAATTGCTTCAGGGTAAACTACTGAGACTCAGGCCATTTATTAAATTTATTGATGGCCAAATTCTACTCTGGCAGGTGATAATGGTTGGAAGTAAAGAACTTCCTTTGGGTGACCTGCCCATACTTAGCTTATCATGGCTGGCCCCACAGGTTAGAGTTACTCCAAGATATTTTATGCTATTTGTGGCTATTGTGAAGGGAGATGTTTCTCTAATTTCTTTCCTAGCCCATTTATCATCTGTGTAAAAGAGGGCTACTGATTTTTTTGTGTGTGTGAGTTAATCTTGTATCCTGCTACATTAGTGAAGGTGTTTATGAGTTGTTGAAGTTTCTTGGTAGAATTTTTGGAGTCCCTTACGTAAACTATCATATCAGCAAACAGAAAGAGCTTGACTTCTTTTCTGATTTGTATCTCCTTGCTCTCCTTCTGTTGTATTATGGCTCTAGCTAGAACCTCAAGTACTATATTGAATAGATATGGAGAGAGTGGATAACCTTGTCTAGTTTCTGATTTCAGTGAGATCACTCTGAGTTTCTCTCCATCTAGTTGGATGTTGGCTATTGGCTTGCTTAATTATGTTTAGGTATGTTCCTTGTATCCCTGCTCTCTCCAAAACCTTTATCATGAAGGGATGTTGTATTCGTTGAAAGCTTTTTTAGCATCTACTAAGATGACCATGTGTTTTTTTTCCAGTTTGTTTACATGGTTGATTACATTGACAGATTTTCATATGTTGAACCATTTCTGGATCTCTGGGATGAAGTTGACTTGATCATGGTGGATGGTTTTTCTGATGTGCTCTTGGATTCAGTTTGCCAGCAGTTTATTGAGTATTTTTGCGACAATGTTCATTGAGGTAGATTGGCTGTAATTCTCTTTCTTAATAATGTCTTCATGTGGTTTGGGTATCAGGGTAATTTTAGCCTCATAAAAAGAATTTGGCAATGTTCCTTCTATTTCTATTGTGTGGAACAATTTGAGGAGTATTGGTATTTGTTCTTCTTTGAAAACCTTGTAGAATTCTGTGCTAAAGCCATCTGGTCCTGGGCTTTTTTTGGTCAGGAGACTGTTTCTATTTCTTTAGCAGTTATAGGTCTATTTAATTTGCTTATCTGATCTTGATTTAATTTTGGTAAGTGATATTTATGCAGAAAATTGTCCATTTCCTTTAAGTGTTCCAATTTTGTGGAGTACAGGTTTTCGAACCTAATGATTTTCTGGATTTCCTCCATGTCTGTTGTTATGTCCCCCTTTTCATTTCTGATTTTGTTAATTTGGATATTCTCTCTCTGCCTTTTAGTTAGTTTGGTACCTATCCATCTTATTAGGTTTTTCACTTCTTTCTTATTTATTTTATATTTGAGACAGGGTCTCACCAAATTGCCAGGCTGGTCATGAACTCACTATGTATCCAAGTCTTCAGCACCAAATTATCTTCTAGCCTCAACCTTGACACAGACATGGACACACACAGATAGACACATACACAATTTAAAAATAAAATTTATTAATAAAGCCTGCCATCCTTTCTAGCTCCTGAAAAGCCAAGGATACTTAGTGACAAGTAGACTATCTTTTTTATATAATATATTTATTTTTATTTTATGTGCATTGGTGTTTTACCAACATGCATATATGTGTGAGGGTGTCAGCTTCCCTGGTACTGCATGGAGTTACAGACAGTTGTGAGTTGCCATGTGGGTGCTGAGAATTAAATCCAAGTCCTCTGGAAAAGCAGCCAGTACTCTTTAACTGCTAGACCATCTCTCTAGCCCCCTGAGAAGTAGGCTATCAAAAGAGAAATCTCAGACCTTTGTTTTAATCAACCATAAGAGTTCACACCACAATGACACTGAGAATGGGGCAATTATGAAACAATTCATTCCACTTTGCTTTCTTTCTAGTCACAGCAGAAGGCTACCATGGCCACTTGCCCTGGGATGTTATTGTTTCTGGACAAGGAGCTGTTTTCTGGATGATCTGGAACTCACTATGTAGACCAAGCTGGCCTTGATCTCAGAGACATCTACTTGCCTCTGCCTCTGAGTACCCGACTGGCAAGCACTTTCTCAGGACTTACATGTGCTGACACGATGTTGGAAGTGGAACCTGCTGGAATTTGAGACAAATGAGGTCTCTGTGCTCTCAAATCTATATCTACTGGGAGGCACTAACAAAACCATATGGGAATGATTAACATAGACTTGACCCCAGCACAGGTCAGAAAAGGCTTTGCACAAGGAATAACCCACAAGGCATCAAAAGTGATTGGGAGCTGGGAGGGTGGACAGGGCTGTGTGGAGAGCAGGGGAACACGTGTGGAATTGCTAAGAAAAGTAGACACTTTGAGCACAAACATTGGTATTAATCTCTCTAGAGTGACTTTAAAAATATGACTGGGGTGGAGTGGGTAGACTGTCAGAGCCCGAGATCAGGGAGGAACTGAGTGTAGCACCGTCCCCTGGACTCACCAACTCTACGCAATCACAGGGGCCTGAATGAGCCTTGCACACGATTAAACCTGTGAACATTCTGGAATGCAGGGGAAAAGGGTTCACTGAGGAGCTGTGGACAGGTGATGGATTCAGGGAAGGTGAGTCTGTTCTCTTAAGGGTGAGGCTCCTGGAGGTGAACCATGCCCCAGTGGATGGCCCTACCCCCAGAAGTATATGGTCGACACAAATTAGGAATCCATGGGTTCTTTAAAGAAAAGGCATGAAATTGGTGTGTGTGGGGGAGTGGTCAGAGAAGTAAGACAGATCTAGGAGGAGTTGGGAATAATTACAATAAAAATATATGAAATTTCAAAACATTAATAAAAATATTTAAAAATTTTAAAAGAAATGATATATAACTGGGGAGTGTCAGGATTTTCAAACCCAAAACAAGGACAGATTTACTGAGTAAAAGAGACACACTTTTACATGCATGCATGCTAGTGTCATGATATGATGGTGTCCCTTTTCAGCACTAACAGGGAGAAGGGTATCACACTAATAAGGCTTTTCTAAACTTTTGGGAAGAAAAATTAGAAAAACAGCAGTAGCAAAAAAAAAGCAGAAGAATCAAAAATGGCAAAAGAACAAGAGCAGTTTGGGACCCTGTACCACAGCATTTGTCCTTCTTAGAGGTCCATTCGCCCCCTTCAGACAAATCATTGTTATCTTGCACCCAAACAAAGGGCAGGCTTGAATTCTTTCACTGCACAAAGCCAGAAGGAGCAAATCGCAGGGCCCTAGGTCCTCCTGTGCCTGGAGCCCCTCTCCATTGTCTCAGTCTTCTCTCATAAGAACTGGAGTTTGGGGACCTCTTGGTGACTCAGGCACTAAACTCCACCAAAGGCTCCAAGTCTGTCTCCTCAGCCTTAAGGGCTCCTTAAGGCCCCAGCTGCAGGTTCTCATTCACTAAGGCTACAAGGAGGCCAGGAGACTTAGATTTCTCAGTCCCAGGGACACTGATGGTGGTTCAGGATCCAGGACATCCTCCCAGGAAGGGATGCTTCATCCCTTGTCAGAGCATCACTGTGCCTCACCACACTCATGACAGGGGCACCTGCTTCACTCAGAACCAGCAGAGCTGCGTGGACAGCTTCCAGGCTTTTTCTCAGCTCAGGATACCAGTGCCTGCCCTTTCCTCCGTCCCTCCCTTCCTCCTTCCCTCTCCCCTCTCTCCCAACTCTTAGGATTCCAGAAACCCCAAGCCACTCCCTAGGCAGTCACTGTTTCTGGAACCTGACTTGGAAGCCTCTGGTGGTAACAGTCACTTATCAGTTTGAAGATGAAACTCAGCAGCCCTTGGCCATGGCACACAGGACCCTAATGACGCCCCTGTCCCAAGCCCTCTCATTTCTCCATTGCCAGTGCAGCCACTAGGACTTTTCTGCCACCCCACAATGGAGGCTTGATTCTTAGTCATCCCCTCTGCCTGAAGGTACTTCTCTACTTCTCCTGCATTTATGGGGCTGAGTCTCTAAGTCTAAAGATCTGAAATCATATCACTTTTGTCAAGAGGCCTCTGGGACCAGACTGAGGCCTGTCTGTCACCTTTGCGAACTGTCCCTGCATCTTGCTTCTCCACCTCACTCACTTCTCTGTCTCCTCCTATTAGATGGCTGCTGTGCACCCTGCCCCTGCCAGAAACAGAACAATGACTGGCACCCAGCAGACACTGCGTAGACAGACAGCTGCAGAGTCGATGCATTACTAAGCCAGTTACTTGAAGCTGTAACAAATGACAAGCTCCAGAGAGATTTGCAATGACATGAGACCATACGAAACTACAGAAACTGAAGTAGGTTGAGGACCAGAAGATCGATCTTCCTTTGTTGACTCAAGAACAACCCCCAAAGAGACCCACTCTGGTCTCTGCAAGCCATCTCCTATGATGTCTTCAAGATGGCACCCTTAACCTTCAACGTCTTCACAACATCACCCCTCCATGGCTTCAGTTGCAAGAAGAAAAGCAGGTACCAGGGCTCTTTACAAGCTGAGCCTTTCCACCCTGGATGGCTCTAAAAACCACTTGTAAGTATTCTATGTTAACCACAATTTGTAATTTTGTCACAGGTGTTTGACTAAAAAGGGGACAAATCCTTTTAAGACAGTATGTGTGTGTTATGTCATTGTGTATATTCAGTACCATGCCTACAAGCTGCTAGAGAGACTTTTCTTTCTGAGCCATGGAAGCCAGAAGAGTTCATGTGACATCATTTTGCTAAGGGCATCCTATATGCTCTAAAATGTTCACACCTTAAGGAAACATTCAAGTGGAACTTTAATACAGCTTATCATGGAAGCTGACACCAAAAACACTGGAAAGGAAGCCAGATGATGTGAGCTATACCTGGCAGGTCAGCAGAACACAGGATAAATACTCTAGCTTTATAAGGCAGCCAAGGCATTGGTTAGAAGTTCAAATGAAGATGACGACATGAATAAATGTTCAAAGCATACCTTATCTAATGACTTTTCTATACCCTCAGTAGAAGTCATTATTGCACTTCACACGGGTTTTGAGTGTGTGTCGTGGGTGGTGTCTGGAGCTGATTTGGGTTGGAAACTGATGCTTGTCTTGGGTGGCCTTGAGAGAGTCATATCTCCTCTCTGACACATGTTAGAGGGACAGGAGAGTAAAACCAGGGATCTCAAGAATTCCTTAGAGTGCCTGCACTCCTAGAATCCATGGGTATCTCTGGACATACATCTTAGATGGGAGGCCACAAATAAAAAGGAGCCACCTCCCCCACTTCATCATCCAATAAATTCCAGCAATGCTGCCACCCCTCAGCAGAGAGTGAAGGGCCGGGGAACAACACTCTGGTTCCCCGCATCTGTTCAAATAAAGTTCTGTTTCCATATACTGCAGGAGGGTGAGTTGATGTAGTAATTACCTGTTACTCTTGACAAGTAAGGTAATTAATGTAGCAAAATACCGCCGCAATGTGTGTAAATTTAGACCACCATAATTAAAGCACCCGTCTGTTCAACAAACTGTTCAATTAAGAAAAAAATATTGATGGTGTGCTTTTTTTTTAAATAAAAAACGTATGGAATGAATGACTCTCCATTGGTTGACATCCCATTCCAGAACACTTTCTCAGCAGGGGCCATATACAAAGGACTCAACTCCACAGATACACTGAAGAACTTAGGAACACGAATGACTAGCGCGAGAGGGCCTGCTGCAAAGACTTTGTTTAGAACTCCATTCAGTGAAAGTCCAGTCAGAAAGAGAACTTCAAGGGCATCTGAACTCTCAAACTACTACAGAAAACAATAAACTGACAAGTTACAACTGTGCTGCTCTTCAAGTAACAGGGCCACCCTCTGGAACCATAACATCAAATACTACTGTCTGTCTACTGGCCAGCTTTAGAAAGCCTGTGGCACTAAACAGACTGTGGGCAAACCAAACAGCTGCCAAGTCCCTTGAAGGGCTAGGCTTATGGGGAACCTAAAGAAGAAAGCTAGCTAGCCCTTCCCACTGAAGATATCAGCTCCTTCTATCCTGCTTTAAACCATCTGCAGACACATGAAGCAGTAAATGACCAACAAAAATCAACCCACAACCATGCTAAGACCGAGAAAAGAGAAGAATCTGTTAGCATATAGTTCTAAAAGACCATTACTTTTGAATATATTTAGACAGAAGAAATAAATACTGGAAGAGTAGAAGGGCCTAAGCTAGAAGAAAAGGGGGGGTGCTCTTTACAGAGGGAGAAGAAGGGAGGGAGAACTTAAAAGGAGAGAAGGAAAAAGATAAAAGCGGAACTGGGGGCTGGGCGGTGGTGACGCACGCCTTTAATTCCAGCACTCAGGAGGCAGAGGCAGGCAAATCTTTGTGAATTCGAGGTCAGCCTGGTCTATAGGGAAAGTTCCAGGACAGTCAGAGATACACAGAGAAACCCTGTCTCAAAAAACAAAAAAGCATAATTGGGCTAAGAAAATGTCTCTGTGGAGAAGGTATTTGCTGAGTGACTATGAGGACCCATCCCCAGCACCATGGCAATCCAGAGGTGGTCAGCACTCCTCCCATTCCCAACATTCCTATGGCATGATGGAAGGTAGAAACAGAGAAACCTCTAGCTAGCCCAGCAAACAACATGGCCAACAATAGGCCGTGCTGCAAACAAGGTGGAAGGAGAGGACTGGGTCCTCTTACCTTCACAGGCATGCACACCATAGCATACATGCACCTACCTGCACCCAGCATCAACACACACCTACAAATACACACACATAGTAAATATGTGCACAGACAGACATTTAAGGGTGAATAAGAGAAGAGCGGGAAGTTCAAAGATAGAACTGAAAACAGTCTGGTGAGAAAAGGAAATGGCTTGTGATTCTGGTGTCACGTCATGGTGTGCGCACATGTTGTTATGGTCTGAAGGACCCTGGGAGACGCGGCTAAAATGCACCTTCAACTCAGTGCTCAGTCTCTGAGTACTTGGAAAGTTCCCTAAGTAAAGAATAAAGAGTACGAGACACAACCCAGCTGAACACTTAGGGAAAGGATGCCTTCTCCAAGCACAATACTCCAGTTTCACACTTGGGGACCAGATCGACCCCACTGACTGAGAGGTAAAACAAAAGCGCTCCTCTACAGATATGAACAAGAACACAATGCAGAAGCAGAGACGGGGACTGCAAGGGAGACTCACAATGCGTACACCACAGCATCACATGTGTACACCACGGCATCACATGTGTACACCACGGCATCACATGTGTACAACACGGCATCACATGTGTACACCACGGCACCACATGTGTACACCACGGCACCACATGTGTGCACCACGGCATCACATGTGTACACCACGGCATCACAGTGTACACCACGGCATCACATGTGTACACCACGGCATCACATGTGTACACCACGGCATCACAGTGTACACCACGGCATCACATGTGTACACCATGGCATCACACTGTGTATACCACGGCATCACATGTGTACACCACGGCATCACATGTGTACACCACGGCATCACACTGTGTATACCACGGCATCACATGTGTACACCACAGCATCACATGTGTATACCACGGCATCACACTGTGTACCCACAGCATCATACTGTGTACACCACGGCATCACACTGTGTACACCATGGCATCACATGTGTATGCCATAACATGGTGATAGGCATACCATGACATCACATGTGTACACCACAGAATCACATGTGTATACCACGGCATCACATGAGAAGACCATGGAATCACATGTGTACACCACAGCATCACATGTCTATACCATGGCATCACATGTGTACACCACTACATCGTAATGTGCACATCATGGCATCCCTGGATGGCTAACTTTTAAAACGATAATTTAAAAATTAGTACTTCAAAGGCGGCCAAATATCATAACAGGGACACTAAATTAAGAAACATGATTCGGGGAACTGATTCAAGTTCATGAGCTAAATATTATTTTTTTTAATTTTCATATGCTCAAGAAACATCCACAAAAGTGCAAATAAAACCCCTGTTTCCCTCTCTAGATGAGTTTGTGTGCTGTACCTTGGATAATGTGGTAGACCGGATGAGACACCATCCCCATGGTCTCATGTATTTGAACACTTGGTCCCCAGCTGGCGGCACTGTTGGAGGGAGGTTATAGAACCTTTAGGAGGAGGAGTCTTGGTGGAGGAAGCATGCCCTGGTGGTGAGCATTGGGGGTTTACAGCACCATTCTCCTTCCTGCTTGCTCTGTGTTTCTGGTGTGAGAATGAAATGTGATAAAAGAGCCTTCAGCCCCTGCTGCCATGCCAGGTCTTCCCTTCCCCTAATAATGGACCCTCTCCTCTATCTCTCAGCAACTTCTTTCTGCCTTAAGTTGCTTCTGGTCATGGTGTCCATCACAGCAATGGCATAGTCACTAACACAGACGGCATCCAATGGGCCACTGCAACACTGAAAAACACCATTCAGCCATCTCGCCTTAGTGCTACCATTCATCCATACAGAATGTCTGGGTTAATCCCCTCTCACAAACAGTC